>JAJEJO010004567.1:126517-190181 GCA_020662805.1 Glaucomys volans | reverse complement strand
GGAGTGGGTGATAACTCTACCAGACTCCAGTAATGGAGTACTGCTTTCTGGCTGATGAATGATATAATTCCAGAATCCCACTTGTAGAGACCACTTTCTAGTATCATTCCAGTTCCAACTGTCTTACATCAGGTTTTCTAAAAGCAGAACCAGAGATAGAAATTCTTGTGCAGATTATTTAATAAGGGAGTTGCTTTAGGAGAAATCTTTAGTGAGGAAAGAAGGACAGGGCAGGGGATAAAGCATCTCTTGCAGAAATGTAGCAGAAGTGCAGCCTCAACCTGATGCTCAGTGAACTCCAAAGGATGAATGGTATCTTAAGGTAAGATGGTGACTATTGTACTTCTAGATGAGTGAACTCCGAGAGAACTTCTTGCACATTCTGGGTAAGGGGAATCCTGTACATCAGGGGCAATCCTTAGGGAAATAGTGCATCTGTCTTGTATTGTTAGCAGCCAACTCTGTTAACAGCTGAGGGTTGTGTGAAAGGGATCTGAGCAGGGCATCAACAGCTGTAATACAGGGCCAAGGAGACTCTGCTGAAAAATTTGAAACGATTTTGTCATGAAGATGATACTTGGCTTGTAAGAAGAGAAAAGAAGCAATTAGACTGAGAATAGGGTAGCTAAGGTATTCAGGTGACAAGTTCATTGAGTTCAAATTAGGTGGGAATTTGTATTCAGAATTGAATATATCTGATTTTGAATTTCTTCTGAATTCAGTGGAAGCTCATCTACATCTACTAGGTATTAATTTTGATTTATTTTCTCCTCCTCCTCCTCCTCCTCCTCCTCCTCCTCCTCCTCTTCTTCTCCTTCTTCTCCTTCTGCTTTGTCTTTCTTTTTCTCCTTCTTATTTTTAATTTTTTATTTTTTTGGATTATTTTCTTTAAGCTAATAGCCTGCCAATTCTTCCTGGCAGTAAATAATAGCTAAATATAGCTAGTTAATGAGGGATACTGGGGTTAGTTTACAACATTTGCACCAATTAAGGTATTTAAACATCTCACTGGAGTAATAATAGACACCCTATACAAAGCCTTAATTTGGGCAGATTAAAAAAGACTGTAAGCAAAATAGTCTTGCCATAAGCTCCAGATTTTCTGAAACAATGTGGCATATAAGGTTTTCTGTTGTTCTTGTTTGTTTGTTTTTTAGTAAAATAAGTAGAAAAATGATCAAAGTGAGTTGGAAAAAGAGTAGTTTGGTTAATTTTTTATTTAACCCAATTTGTTATTTATAGGAAATAAGAAACAAAAAAAATTAAAAATGAAACGATCAATATATCTCAATTTTGAAATCCCTATATTTTAAGACTTGTAAGAAGAATAAAAATATTCTCTTTTCATATTGATGTGCAGATAATCACCATCACTCACTTAAGTCATAACCTACTAGAATAATGGCACAGGGAAGGAAGGATTCAAGGCTCACTCAGCATTTGGGGATGAGTGTGGGTGAGCAGGAATATTTATAGGCGTGTGTGTGTGTGTGTGCATGTGTGTGTGTGTGTGTGTGAGAGAGAGAGAGAGAGAGAGAGAAATAAGGAACAAGAGAAGAGAGACTTTTCGTGTCTGTCTTCATTTCAAAACCAAATATAAATTACTTAAAATCTAAATTGTACATGCCTGTGTATCTCTGATGTAGCGTGTAGGTAATCAAGAATTGACACCACAATAAGGCCAGTATTTGAAATTAGAAGATGAGAAAAGACTTTCTTTAGATTCTGCCAACCAGGATCTAGTGTTGTGCAGTCAGATGCTATGGGTTATTAAATGAAATCAAAAGCACATCAGGCCTAGCAGCATCTTAAAAACCATTAGTGTTTCATTTAAAGGGAGTGTCTTGTTTCTGAAATATTCATAGCTGGAATCCACCACCACTGCTGAGATTTACATCTCCTCTCTCCCCATTATGCTTGCTGAATCTCTTTACTTGCTATTGTAGGAAAAATATTCAAAGATTTATAGGCAGCAAAGAGAAGGCAGCAAATTATGACATCCATTATTGGCATCTGCTCTTGTCTGTATCCCCAGGAAATGCAAATACAAACGACTTCCAATTTTCTACTACAACTGAGTTGCAAAGGGAACAGTTATATGCAGATGAGGCAACTTCTATTTGGACAGAGATAAAATGGAAGAAATTTCAGTCTACTACACTTGGCATACCATTTGCATAACTCTGAGAAAGCTGTCACAAAGGAATAATAAAAAATCATAAGGCTCTTAAAGAATCACATACAATGCCTGTAGCTAGACTGCTTACAACAGAAAAAGACACAGCCGTAAGTTGTATGGGCTGCTGGAAGATCAAAAAACAAAAGGATAACTAAATATAGATGCTTCTGTATTCACTAGTAAAGTGATCCCTCTTCCCATGTTTGGGGAAAGGATTATACTATGTTTGAAAATAACTTATAACTCAGCATGCAGCAAAGACAGGCCCCTCATCACCAATTCTTAAAAACTCTTTTGGTATAGGTTATTGCTTCTCTTAGAGAAATGACCAAGACAATATTTACCATTATCTTTTAGGCTCTTTGAGGGTAAGGACATTTTGTATCTACTGATGTTGTGTGTCTTCAGTGTTGATAAAATAGAGTTCTGAACATAATAGACTCTCACAGTGTTTAATTATCAGAACAGAATTGAAGGAATCATGGTGACACAGCAGTGGGACTTAGGAAATGGGTATTCTTATCTAGCCTCTGTTTCTTGTAAGATCCTGGCCAGGTTTCTTTATCTCTTTGGTCCTTGGATCCAACATCTGAAAAAAGAAGATAATACATATCTTATTTGATGCTATGGTTTGAATATGGTTTGTACCCCAAAGGTTCATTGCTGGAACTTGTTCTTCAGTGTAGTGGTGTTGAGATGGTGGTAAAACTTTAAGAGTGACCTAGTGGAAGGTAAGTAGGTCATAGAAGTTCCATACTTAAAAAGGAATTAGTGTTGTCTCTCAAGAGTGGGTCAGGTCTCAAACCCACATAAATATGGTTATCTCATACTAGACAAAGGCGCCAAAAACATACATTGGAGAAAAGATAGCCTCTTCAACAAATGGTGTTGGGAAAACTGGAAATCCATATGTAGAAAAATGAGATTAAACTCCTATCTCTCACCCTGCGCAAAAAATCAACTAAAAGTAGATCAAACACTGAGGCATTAGAACAGAGACCCTGTGCCTAATAGAAGAAAAAGTAGGCCCAAGTCTCCACAATGTTGGCTTAGGAATTGACTTCCTTTACAAGACTCCTAAATCACAAGAAGTAAAATTAAGAATAAATAAATGGGATGAATTCAAATTAAAAATCTTCTCCATAGCAAAGGAAACATTCAATAACATGAAGAGAGAGCCTACAGATTGGGAGAAAATCTTTACCACATGCACCTCAGATGGAGCATTAATCTCTAGGATATATAAAGAACTAAAAAAATTAAACACCAAAAACAAAACAAAACAAAACAAATGACCCACTCAATAAATGGGCAAAGGAACCGAGCAGACACTTCATAGAAGAAATACAATCAATCAACAAATACATGAAAAAATGTTCAACCTCTCTAGCAATTAGAGAAATGCAAATCAAAACTACACTGAGACTCCACCTCACTCCAGGCAGAATGACAATCATCAAGAATAAAAGCAGCAATAAATATTAGCAAGGATATGGGGAAAAGGTACACTCACACATTGCTGGTAGAAACACAAAATGGTACAGCCATTATGGAAAGCAGTATGGAGATTCCTCAGAAAACTTGGAATGAAACCATTTGACCCTGTTATCCCATTCCTAGGTTTATACCTAAAGGACTTAAAGTCGGCAGACTACAGTGACCCACATCAATGTTTATAGCAGCTCAGTTCATAATAGTTAAACTATGGAACCAACGTGGGTACCCTTCAGCAGATGAATGGATGAAGAAACTGTGGTATATATACACAATAGATATTACTCAGCATTAAGGAAGAATGAAATTAATTATGGCATTTACCAGTAAATGGATGGAGCTAGAGAACTATTATACTAAGCAAAATAAGCCAGTCCCAAAGAACTAAAGGTGGAATATTTTCTCTGATATGCAGAGGCTAATTCACAATAAAGGGGGTGGATAGAGGTACTTTGGACTAGAAAGAGGGAAGTGAAAAAAGGAGAAGGAGCATGGGGACAGAAATGATAATAGAATTAATCAGACATTATTACCCTGTGTGTGTATGATTATATCACCTCTGTAATTCTACATCATGTACAGCCAGACAATTGAAAAACTATACTTCATCTATGAATAATGTGTCAAAATGCATTCTGTCATGTATAAATAGTTAGAACAAATAAAAAAGTATATATTAAAAAACAAAAACAAAAACAAAAGAAGTATAGGGGAACTTCTAAGATGCCAGTGTTCTGTTTCTTGGTCTGGGTGGTAGTTACAAATTATGTATTTATTTTGTGAAAATTTGTTCAATTGTATATATATATATGATTTATGCATTTTCTGTATTAATGTTATATTTCAATGAAAAGTCTGCCTAAAAAAAAAAAAGTGGGTCAGGTCTCATGGAACTACATTATTTACTGAGAGCAGTCAATTCTATGAGTAAGCCTGAATGCCTGACCATTCCCCAGTCTCTTGTTACCTGTCTTGTCATGTGACTTCTTTCATTCTCTCACATGTGCTCCTATCATGATGCCTTCTACCATGTTGTGATGTAGCCAGAAGGTCCTTATCAGAGGCCAAACAGATGGATTTTCTTGACTGTGGACTTCCAGTCTCCAAAATACTGAACTAAATAAATCTCTTTTCTGTATGAATTACCAAGCCTCAGGTATTCTGTTATAGCAATACAAAACAGACTAAGATATTTAGTTTAGGAATAATTAAATGAACTTTCATGACTAATGTCCCGAATACCTGGCATGGACTTGTCACTCAAGACAAAGGTCCTTTTTTTCCCGGTCATCTACAATTTTCCCACGATGTCTCGGCTTGAAGAGAGGAAGGTCAGCAGTTTTGATGATTCTGGATCCCAAGCACATGTCTCATAAACTTTGATCCATGACTTTCTATTCTCCAATTCTCCTCTTACCTAAGTCATGACATTATGCTGGGCAACATCAATGTCCATGTGAACAACAAAACACAACTGTTTTAATTACCTCCTATTTACCTTGTTGAAGAGGGGGAATTCCTACCCCCTCTGCCTACGGTTATAGGATAGTAAACACCTGACCCTCCAAACTGGACAGATGAGATGAACAGCAGTTTATTAGCCACATATGCTCACAGCTCAGGGTAGTAGGTTGCCAAACACCATGCAAACCCACATGGGCTTGTACTTGGGAACTGAGTAAACCACCAAGGGCATTGGGAAGCAGGTTTTATAGTATCCAGAAGGTAAATTGCCCCAAAGATGATGTGATTGGCTGGCTTGAATATTTCTGTGGGCTGGCAGAAAATTAAAAGTTACTATTTAGGAACAAGCAGGAGCTGTACCTGGTCCCTGTAACAAGGGTTTCTTGGTAAGAGAATCTTGTTTATGAGAGAGGAGTGGGTAGGGAAGCTTGTGATTAGGCCACTTGAAATCCTCTTTATTTTACCATGTCAAGGACTTTTAAACTTTTTATCACACAAATTCCAATTTCACCTTCCAATTCCTGTAATTCCTAAACACTAAGGGTTCACACTTATACTGTGGTAAGGCTTATACTTCCAATCTAATGTTCACATTCTCCAATTTCTTCTATTTTACTACCTCAGTCCCATCTTATTGTTCTACTATCTCTGAAACCAAAGTATATCCTCCAATACTGAGAACTATTCCATAAAAACCAGAGCTGATGATATTTGGGTTGTTGTATCTTCACAGTCTTTAACTGCAAGTGGATTATTGACACTGCCTAGAATCTCACAACCTGTTCTTTGGTTTGCAAAGCAGCTGCTACAAATGTCACTGCTATTCTTTAGGCCTTAAGCAACATTTTCCCTGTCATTCTTACTAAGGCACGTGAGATAAGAATCCTTTTCATGACCAAATGCAAGTTCTATGTATCCTTTCCTATGTCATCTCCTTGTCAACCTCATTCCATCATTTGTCTCCTTTTTATCCCCAATCTCCTCCTCTCAGTTGCTTTCTTTCCTTAGTGTGTGTGTATGTGTGTGTGTGTATGTTCAAGTCTCTTCTATCTTAAAAATCCTGCCTTTGATCCTTTAACTACTTCTATATCTTTCATCTCCTCACAAGCAACTTTAAAGAATAGATTAGAATTTAAATTGCCTCTCTCTCCATTCATTCCCATATTTGCCATCAATAAGCTTGCTTTATCAGACATACTAGGGGGCTTTCAATTTGTATCCTCCTTGAGTCTTCTAGAGTGTGGGACACTGTCAATTCCATTGCCCCCTCTCAACTTCTCTGACACTTCTTTTCTAACTCTCTGTCCACTTCTTTTCAGTCACCTCTTCCTCTGCTCTTCACCCCCTGCCCACCCTTAATTTTGGGAGTTCCTTGAAGTTCAATCTTAAGTGACATTCCTATGATTGTTGACTCTCAAAGTCGTATCTCCTATCCAGAACTACTCCCTGAGCTCCAGATCTTTAATTCCAGCAGCTTACTATTTACTGCCTCCTGCTTCTTTCAACAGCACCCCAAACTCAGGACACACATATAAAAAACACTTGTCTCATTCACTCACTTTTGCTTCACTCTTCATGTGTCTGAACTTCATTTCAAGACCCCTACTTTGGTGGTAACATATACACCTACTCCTATCTGCTTTGTCCCCTGCATCTTTACATCTCTATTTCTCTACCACAAACTCATCTCTTACAACAGTTTTCTAGCTTCATCCTATAAAGGATCTTTAGCTCTCCATAGAGTTTAGCTCTCCATAGCTAACTAGAGCTAATGGTTCCCAAACCTGAGCTAAGACAGACTGCCTGAGTGAAATTATTTTTAAATTAAGATTTTTTTATCTGTACATGTATGCCCTACCTCCATACACACACAACAAACAGAATCAGGGGGGGCGGAATACTCTGCATTTTAAAAAAGTTTCCCAGGTGATTATTAAATAAAATATCCTCAGATAAACATTGGATGTTGGGGAGGCAGTATAGAAGTGATAGTGTAAAACATGTTTCGGAAAGGTAACTCTGGTAGCACTGTGTAGAATGGAGCAGAGAATAATTAAATACAGCCATCATGGTTTCTTGCATACACAATTTTAAATGGCATTAGTTGTAGCCACAGATGCATGTACAGAGAGTGTCCCTGTCAATAGTAACTATTTGTATTACTATCTATCCATCATTCTCACTATTATCTTTTTGATCCACAAAATGATTGACAGCTGTGTTCACTCTGCTTACAGTGACCAAGAAATTCTGAAATATTGATTTTACAAGACCACATAGTAATTCAGTAACGTAAGCAAAGATCAGATTTTATGACTGTCTGTTTCCTCGTCCTCCATAGTTCTTCCTGAACAAGTTCATTGCCTAAATCATAGAGATAGGTTATCGTCATACTTCTTTAAATAAATCTTTCCAGTGGCTTATGGAATTAACCAAGACCTCATTTCCTCATTATGAAGGTGTTCAGGCAATCAGATCGACTCTCAGGCCCATGCCTTCAAAATCTGAAGAAGGTTCAAATCCAAGAAGTGAATACATTTTATCTAAGCAGAGCCTGTCAGAACATTTTTAATAAAGACCTGGCCCAATTTCAGAGCTTTCTTTTCATTAGGGCAGGTCTGAAAGCAAAGGCCTTGAAAGTGGTTAGAAAAACATAGTGTAATCACTGTGGTACCATTATCCTGTCCCTGGGTAATCATTAGGCATCAGCTTGCCAAAGCGAAGGGCGGCAAATTACTCATTTATTGTTACCTGAGCTGTGCAGAAGATTGAAATCTGGACTACTAATGATTTTTTTTTCACCTTGTTTAGGAAATTCTGTAGGGAAGTTCACATGTAGCACAGATTCTGGCTGGCTAGTGAAAGTGCTTTCAGACAAATATGAAAGGGAAGCAAAGCCTCACTTTCCTGTAAAAGTGAAGCTGAAAAGCTCCCTATCATTTCACGAAAGCAGTTCTAGCGAACAAACACTGAAAGTTGCCAAGATCTATAACCAGAGAGGAAACTAGTTAGTTGGCTTTGATTTTCATCTGCACTAAGAGATCAGACACTCAGTACACATTGAATTTAGTACAAATTAAGTTTAAGGTATTTTGAATTTTTATTTGAAACATTATCTAAGAAAATGGAATTTCTTATTGTTGTTGTTGGTTGCTTTAGCAAGTTTCCTATTAGAGAAAGTTTCCAAGTCTAGTTGTGGTGAGAGACAAAGAAACCATTCCTAATCTTGTTAGAGTGTTTACAAGTTCTAACACAGCAAGTGTGATGGGAAAACAAAAATCCATTACTAAATTTGTATCTATACCTAAAATAGACATCTGAAGTGATGCTATGTGTCATTCCTGATACTTAAGGCCAGAATGAAATTGCATATATGACATAGGGGAATAAAATAGTATCGCCAAAGCAGATTTGGAGTATCTATATGACTGTTTTAAATAAAGTGGCAATTCTGAAAATTGTTATCAATCTATATTAGTCACAACACCCTAATATGAAATGAAATGCAACTTGAGGTTTGACTCTGATTCTACAGTGGAAAGGCACTGAAGATAACTGATTTAGGAAAGGAGGAGGGTCTAGATAGTTTCAGAGAGTTTTGTGAAGGCAAAATGTTATATTCAAAAGTAAAGATAGACTATCTCTTGCTTCTATAGGAAAAAGTACATCGTCTGGAATGGGGATGTGAGAATCAAAAAGCATTGATTTCTATTGCGGGCTCCGCTGGTGACTGCTTCTGTAGTCTGAGGCAATTTTCTTAGCCTATTTGTGACTAAATCTCTGCATCTACAAAATGAGGTTAGTAATCTTTTCTGTGTGAGTCCCAGCTAGTATTATTATTAGGACTTTTGTTCATGTTATTAATGTTTATGATGCCTTCAGGGATTTTCAAATAAAAAGCATTATATAAATCCAAAGTATTATTAATAGTATTTTTCATATTATTCCAAAGGGTATTGTGGAAATTGATGAATTAACATTTCCAATATTCTTTAGAAATAGCTGGAATAAGCAGCATTATTTAATGCACAGATTTACCCTTGAAGAACATGTAGAAAGTCTCCTGGTATTACCTTCATGTTCAACTTTATATATATATATATATATATATATATATATATATATATATATAACTTTATATATATATAACTTTACAAAGTTATATATAAACTTATAAAGTTCAACTTTATAAAGTTCAACTTTATATATATATATGTATATATATATATGTATATATATATATATATGGCTCATAAAGACTCTTAGTGACCTAAAGCATTCGCCAAAATATTATGCATGTTTATCTATTTTGCCATCTAGATTCAGGGTCCCATTCTACCCATACCACTTAGAAAGAAGAAACACATATCATGAAGCTTCATTTGTTCAAAACTTAGAAAGATCTTGTTATTTGTAAATTATAATGCTTCCTTTCTTCCAGTGTTGATTTCTTAAAATGCTTCTGATGCACCATAATTCAGTTTTCTAACTGACTAAATTTTAACATGATGGAGTCCTTTGAGGTTTTGGATTTTTTTTCAGAGACTTGCTTAATGTTTAATGCCTTATAGATGCTAGAAGTATTTTTATGGTGCCTGGCTTTGAATGGCTATTAGAGTGTGCATTACAGGCATAGGGCACCTTCGATTTACAGTATTTTACCTACTTATGCCATTTCCAGGGCTCTCTATTGTAACATTATCATTAAGGTTGCTGGCCCTTTGCTGCCGACAACATGATTAAATCCTATTACAATTACTCTTGTTATAAAATCTTCTCATGCTTCTTGGCACTAAAGGTGCACAGAGCCATGCAGGTGGTAATATAAAGAGAAGCAATGTGCTCTGAAGTGAAGTGTTAGGAGAGCTGTATCTTAGAGAAGGAAATAGAGCCCTGAAGTAAGATATCACTGTATTATTGTACTCTTTGGGGATAGATTTGCTTTTGAAGTTTATTTTATAATACAACTGAGGATTTTGCTCTTATTTTGTTTTTCTCTCTAGGAGAGTGAAGGATAGGAATATAATCTGGAGAAAATTTTTCCAAAGGAATGCTCAGAAAAAGGACTAGAGATGACTAGAAAAATAACAGCCTGTTTTAAGACAAAGAAGGGAGTATCTAGTCAATATCTCATAATGTCTCATATTTCATACACAATGATGGTGCTTCTTATACCTGGGAATGATGAAATGTGAATCGTGATTTTTTCTCTAGTGGTAGAGAAGGATTCTGCAGTTTTATAACCAGAAGCAGCATCTTGTAACTCAGGTGTGATAATGTGACAATGGGACAGATAGGCTCACTTTATGAACCAACTTGTCTTCAAAATGATTTAACTTGACCTGATTAGTATTTTTATCTAAGCATCCACATTCCAGGCAACAGCCTGGTCCCCAAATGGTGTGTGCATGTGAGGGGACTGCAAGAGGCCATGCAGAATCCTGGGTAAGGCTGCCAATGCTATGGTCAGTCTGCCTGCCTTTATTCCCTACCTCTGGCACATACTACTGTGCTTATAGAAAAACACTTCTGCCCATGTTTTAGTCTCCTCATCCCTCATCAGATTGTTGGGAATACTGAATTAGCTGGTATTTGTGAAACACCTAGAACAGTGTGTGGACCACAGAAAATGTCATCTTATATTAGTACCATTGGTGAACTATGCTACTGAATTATGCCCTGGAGTTGGTAGACACATGGATATTTAAGTTCAGTGGTACTAAGGAACATTTCTATCTTTTTACCTCTCCTGCTTTAAGACCAAGCAAGTGTGAGGAAATTTGGCAAAATATAAATGGAACATATAAAAACATAACAAATTCTCTATAAGAAAAGAAGTTTCATGTAGTAATAATAGCTAATAACAACTGGACAGGGTTACACTAACTAAGCACTTCACGTGCATTGTTTTACTGAATTCTTGCAGGAACTTTGAGTAGATTTTGCTCTTCTACCTTGCTCCCCTTTGGTAGCTCACAGCAGATCTACCCTTAGAGGTAGGAAATTAAAGTGATACAAGGAAAAAAACTTATTTAAAATGATAATAATTCCTACTATCTATTAGTTAGGTAATTGTTCAGCATTTAGATATTAGGACTGTTGGGACACTTTCACTGCAGACAGGAAAATTAAGCTTTTATGTGAAGAAACATAAAAACCCAGAAACAAAGGCAAATAACTGCCTCAAAATCATCACTGTTCAGTTCATCCCTTCGTATCCAGAAGGGCCTGGAAGAACACATCTGCTTCATTTTGTTCCTGTTGTTTGGCAGGGAGGTATGTGGTTCTTTGATGATGAGAGGAGAATAGAAGAAGTTGTTAAGGATAAACCCTTTCCCATTTAACTGTTCCATTCTTTTCTTCTCCCTAAGGAGGTGTATGGAAAGGAATAAGAATTCAGAACAGTGTGACTAAATCGCACTTGTTAAAGTTAGAAAAGCCCTGAATAGGTCAATTTTACTGACTTCATAGAGGGAAAAAAGCACAAGAACCTTTTCATGAGGGGTAAGAGGCGATGCACCTCCCACCCGAGCCTACAATTACTGTTTACTCACCAGCTCACTACCATTATTGTCATCAAACTTTATTGATAAGGTCATCCATGGCAAAACTATAAAATAGGGAGAATTTTTCTTTAGCTTATCTTTCAGAAGAAGACTCCTACAGCTTTTTAAGGGCCCCATCTCATATCCTACGGCGCCACAAGCCACCATCACCACCACCACCATCATCATCATCTTCAACACCTCTATCACCATACACTAGACTTTCAAGGCTTTCACAATAAAATACTCATGTTCCCAGGTTTTCCTGCTTTCTTTCTCCCATCAACATTTTCCCCTCCTGAATCCCATGCCCTCAAAATCCCACTGGTGATAAACCAATCAGATAAGCCAATTTCTGAAGATGGAATAGCTAGTTATTTTTATTAAAGCAATTAGATTTTTTTTTTTCTGGGCTTTCAGGATGAGAACTAAGAATTTGGGTCCAGAATTTTTAATACAGATACTCCTAAAATAAAGTCATGATTAAAAGATAGCTTGCAGCATATGCTACAGTTACCTAGCTGCCTACTAGGACTGGTGTGTGTGTGTGTGTGTGTGTGCGTATTCACGAAATACTATAGATACTTATATATTCATTAATTTGAGAGAGTAAAAATAAAGCAAAATCCATCCATGAGTTTAAAATGATGTGATTACACATTGTTAAATTGGTTCTACTGACTTAAGCAGCAAATAAGTGTTTAATGCCCAAAGGGGTAAAAATAATCAAGAAAGAAGACTTCTTCTTAAGGGTTGTAATAAAAAGGGCAAATTCGCTTCCCAGTGAATCCACAGTAAATAGTGGGAAATATCACAATATAAAGAGTGGCTATACCTCTCCTGTGATCTAAATGTCAAGAAAAAGGCTAAATATGTTCCCCCAGATCCTAACATATATTAGGACGTCAGAAAAGTAAAATTAATTATATCACATTTTCTCCAAGTGGACATATTCAAACTCCAAGTCTTTAACTCACATCTTCCCAAGTGAGAAGATCTTTTAACTGGTTTAAGAAGCATTTCTGAAACCCAGGGTAGGGAAGTGGGGTGAGGGTTTACTGGTGGTCTCCAATTCTCAGCTTGAATACTTCTGCTCCTTCTGGTTGCTGTTTTGGACTTACTCTCATTAATGATAAAAGATCACAAATGTAAAGTACATGAGAAGAGCAAACATTGTCAGTTCATCTTCCCATCAACTTTTATTACTTTCTGTGTCTGAGTTTTTTTGTCATTGATATTTGGTGGGTTCTTTTCTCTTTCAACCTTCTTTATGTTTTTGCGCCCCCCCCCCAGCCCCCGCCGCAACACTTTCTTATCTGCATTCATCTTTACCTTTGACAAAAATTGTCTTGGTTATAGTGCCCTACTATTAGTAGACCAGTTTGTGATTACTTTGAAAGAGTGGAAACATGGCTAAATTCAGTTAATAGAGAGCCTTGACTGATAGGCTACAAACTCCATGAGAAGTCATTAAAGATGTTTGAACTTGGGCAAGAAGTAATGAAAACTGTTTCTGTATGCCAGCGTAAGAATTAGTTAGAAGATGTTGAGACAGGTATCCATTTTTAAAGTAGAAACTAATAGATGGTTATGGCAAAAAAAAAAAATCATTCACCTTGATTACTAGGGGATACCTCAAACTCAGACACATACCCATGATGTTGTTTCACGTCACAGAAGTGAGAGAAGTGGCTTCAGTAGCGAAATGCACTTACATTCACACCATTGCTATCTTTGCAGCATTTCATCATTCCTACAAAATTCTAAGTGGATAAAAAGTAATTGCAATTCCGAGTGCCTCTCAGAGAGTTGAATAACAAGTAAAGCTGACTTATTTTAAAACTGTTTATTGCTGAAATGTTTTCTAAAATATAAATACAATAATTATTTACCTAACAAATGCATATGTCCATAATAAGCAGTGAGAGAGTACTGGTAATATATATGTTTTCCTATTTTCTGAGTGTTTCTTTCTCTCAGTTAATGAGTGCTATTATGGCACACTCTAGGCTTTCACAAAATGAGTACAACACCATGTTTCTATTGCTTTCCGTCACAGAGCTCCATTGCCTTCTTTTAAATTGAGTATGTTTGGCATACTTTGTTCTTGATTTATATGTGATATCACGTCTTTCAGAGAAAATGATAGAAGAAAAACAAAAAATATTCATATAGTCTTTTATATTTAGTCACATATTTACCATTTCCAGCGCTCTTCGTTTCTTCCTTTGGATTTAAGTTACTGTCTTGTTTCTTTTCCTTTCAGCCTAAAGGACTTCTTTTGGTATTTTTCTTCAGGAAAATATACTAGCAATTAATTCTTCCAGTCTTTGTTCATATTTTCTGATAGATCTAGTATTTTCCCTTAATGTTTGAGGGATAACTTTGTTATAAATAGAATTCTTTGTGTTTTTTAACAGATTTTTGTGAAAAAAAATATGATTCACCAATTTAAGGTGTACATTTTGCCAGGTTGTACAGAGTTGTGCAACCATCATCACAATTTTAGAATGTTTTTGGATGCAGAATTTTTGACTGATGATAGATTTTCATTTCTTTTGGTCCTTTGATGATGTCATTTATTGTCTCCTGGACTTTATTGCTTCTGATAAGTCAGTCATTAGTCATATTGTTCTCTAGTATGTAATGAACCATTTTTCTCTTGCTTATTTTTTTAAAAAAAACTCTGTGTATTTGACTTTCAGAAATTTGACTATGTTTTGCCTAGATGCAGATCTTTGTATCTGTATCCTATTTAGGATTTTTTGAGCTTCCTAGATCTGTAGTCTAATTTTTTTTTATCAAATGTGGGATTTTTTTCCCCATTGTTTCTTCAAGTTATGCTTTCTCCCCTTGCTTGGAACTTACATGTATATTGGTAGGCTTGATGTTGTCCCACATATCTCTGGAGTGGTGTCCATTTTTCTTGAATCTTTTTCAAAATTCTGTTCTTAAGAATAGATATTTTCTATTGATCTATCTTACTGTTCACTGAAATCTCCAATTGAGCCACATTAGTGAATATACCATTTTGGTTATTGTACTTTTCAATTTGAGAATTTCTATTTGTTTCTTCTTATATAGTTTCTATTTCTTTACTGAGATTCCTGCTTTGTCATTGTCATCATGTGCACGATTTACTCAATTGTTGAATATATTTATAATAGCTCTATGACAGTCTGTCTGATAAAAACAAAATAGAAGGCTAATCAAAGTCAGAATTTATTTCTTGCTTTCCCCCCTCTGGGTTAAGGGCACATTTTCCTATTCATTTTGCATGTGTCCTACTTTTCTTTATTTATTTTGGGTACCCAGGATAGAACTCAGGGGCACTTGACCACTGAGCCACATCCTCAGCCCTACTTTGTATTTTAGAGACAGGGTCTCACTGAGTTGTTTAATGCCTCACTTTTCCTGAGGCTGGCTTTGAACTCACAATCCTCCTGCCTCAACCTCCCAAGCTGCTGGGACTATAGATGTGTGCTACCATGCACAGCATGTCTCCTACTTTTTTAAAACACTTTAGATTGCATATGGTAGCAACACTGGATTCTGTTTCTTCTGTCTTTCCTGGCTCAGAGCTGTTCTTCCTCCCCTCTCCCTACCTTTTCCCTTCCTTCTTTCTTTTCTTCCCTCCCTACCTTCTACCTTTATTCTTTCCTTTCTTTCTTCTCTCCCTCCTTACTCCTTCCCTTCTTTTTTCCTTTCTTCCTTCCTTCCCTTCTTTTTTTCCCCTGTCACTTGGTTGAATTTATGCTGTAGATGCTGTCTCTTGTGCTACGTGCTACCACTAACATATCTGCTAAGGTTTTTTTAATTCTTCTTTTAATTTTGGCTTCCTGGGATCACCTGCATAGCATAGTGGTCAGCCAATAACTTATCAACTAGAACACCTTGATCCCATAATACTTAACTTCTATTGATAAGTCTGTGTCTGATTGGAAGAAGGCACCCAAAGTTCAGATAGTCTATCCAGATTTTATTTTCATCTTAGCTAGCTTGGATCACTCTACAAGCATATGTAGTCCTCAATCAGTCAGGAATAGAATATATAGAGGACTTATACAGACCCTTCTTGACTCTCTCACTTCCAGGATTTTCCTGTTAAATTTCTGGCTGGCTTGAAAGTCTACCACTCATCATAACCAGGACTTCAGTCTCAGACTGCAGGCTCACCTCATTCATTTTTTCACTGAAAATCTGCCAGGCATGAACTTCTCAGTTCCAAAGCAATTCCACCCTTTTTGGAAGCAAAGCTACAGGTTTCCATAGCCAGTCCTACCCTTGTTCAACTGCTGGGTCAAGCAGGCGAATGGAGAAATGCAAGGAACTCCATGACACAAGACCACAGCTTCCCACTGATTTTACCTGAAATTCTACCAGCTTTTCATAAAGAAATGGCTTTCTTTGTTGTTTGTCTTTGATTGTCTTCTGTAGTCCTGAAATGGTTAGGGCTTCCATCTGATCATTTTGTCAGTTCAGTTGGCTTTGGAGCATAGGATTTGCTGATGGCTTCCCTCAACCTTGGTTTATTGGTCAGCTTTTCATCATTCTAACCAAAATATCTGACAGGAACAACTTAGAAGAGCAGAAGTTTATTTAAGGTTCACAGTTTCAGAAGCTCAGTTCACGATCAGCAGGAGCCATTGCTCTTGGCCTTCAGCAAGGCAGAGCATCATGGCAGAAGATGTGATGGAGGAAATCATCTCAGCTCATGGCAACCAAGAAGGAGAGAGAAAGGGAGCAAGGATCTGGGGACAAAATATAATCCCCAAAGGCACACCCCAGTGACTGACTTTCTCTAGCCATGCCCCACTACCTACAGTTACCACCAGTTACCTACAGTTACAGTAACTGTAGGTTACCACCAAATGGACTAATCCACCCATTAGGTTATGACTCTCATAATCTTATCATTTCACTCTGAGCATTCCTGCTTTTGGGGGACACTGCAGAGCTAAACCAGAACATTTGGTGTACATCCTATTTATCCGTCATGTATTCCATATTATACTCTGGCATTTTTTTTCTCCATTTAGTTTGTGATCTTGGAACACTTTTTTTATTATTAAATTTTTTGATTTTTACAGACTTCATTTTGATTCATTGTACACATATGGGGTACAAATTTTCATTTCTATGGTTGTGCATGATGTACATTCATATCATTCTTGTTAATCACACTATTGACCTACAATGTCTGATTAAAGAGGTACAAGAGGTAGTTGAATCTATCCCAAGCAAACAAAGGAGGAGAATCATGCTAGATTTGAAAATGGAAATTTTGCAGTTGTTTAAATCACCTTTCTAGTGGTCTAGCACTATTAAATGATCTAGAAAAGGAAGGCAAAGATTAGAAAGCTGTCAGCATATTACTAATCAGGGTTCAATATCCTTGTTATTATGAAAAGTAACATAAAGTTGTGATAACCTAGAAATACTGGCCAACTTTTTGCAATGGTAGATGAAAGAAAGACTGTAAATCTCATGATTTTAGATCATTTTAAGAGAAATAAAGATTGTTGTTACTGTTCAAGTTGGCAATGCATATTCACTTTACCATAATCTTTATTTAGTTTCATATCCACTTCCAGAAATGTATCTGCTTCATAAAATGCAGTATGCTTTTTTTCTTCAAGAATATGGAGGTGCTTTATTTTAAGCAGGCTCAATAGAGAAGTTTGGTTTGGGGATCCAATAGAATATCATACAAGAATTCAAAAATGGAAAACAAGACTCATGAAACTGAATTAGAAAGCTTAGGATCAAGGTTACCCACTCTGGCTTTAATGGAAGTTCATGATAGTAGGTCTCTCCTTCTCCCAGGTTATTTTATTCAGTTTCTCTATAAACCAGCTCTCATTGTTTTCCCATGGTCTTTCTGCTCCCATAAAATGCCATATGGCTTTGGATTGACATGAACTGACTTTTATTTGTCTCTACAGACACTGCAGCTCCTCTTTCACTACTGACATAATCACTTAGTGCTCATTTCAATTCTCAAAAGAAAGTATCTGAAGCATCCATTTGTTTTAATCATTTGTAGCCAATGGATTGGGGTTACTGGGGCAAATATAATCATCTATGGCCATATTTCATCAGGGACCCTGGGTGATGGAGATTTTCTTAGGAAGAGGCATAGACTGCAAATGAGGACAATGACTGACATACATAATTTGGTTGTTTTGTTCCAAAATTAGCTGTTTTCAAATTGAAATTTTTGTTAGATCTTCTATGAGGCAGATCCAATCAGACAGAATTTGCTTGGAATTAACTCTTGGCATTATTTTGATAGCAAATAAAATAGATTATTTTATTTTCAACTTGCCATAGCCTACTTTTTTCCTCTACCTTATTATGGATCTCAGTATTTAGTTACAGATAATTTTATATAAATACAATATATAATTTTTGATTATTGTGTATAAATACATATAAGGGATTGAATAGAGGAAAGGAGAAGGCATTTTATGTGAGAAAAAGAGTCTAGAAATATTGTAGAGACTGAAAAAAATCACATTGATATAATTTTCTATGGCTGCAGTAATCAACTATAAGAAACTGAATGGCTTAAAATGATAGAAATATACCATTTCACAGTGGAAGCTAAAAAATTGAAAGCAAGGTGCCACTAGAGTCATACTTCCTTCCTTCCTTTGAAGGAAGTATGAATAATCATTGTCTCTTTCTAGCTTATGGTGGTGGTCAGCAATCTGTGTCATTTCTTGGCTTGTAGATGCATCATTCCAACTCTGTCTCTTTCTCTGTCATCTGTGTGCATCTATGTATTTCTTCAAATACCTTCCTCCTTACAAGGATATCAGTCATTAAATTTAAAAGCACAGCGTAATACACACTATGCTCTTATACACACATCTGCAAAAATTCTATTTCAAAATGAGGTCACATTCACAGATATCAAGAGCAAGAACTTTATAAATTTTTCTGGGAGACACAATTCATCCTACAACAACCTAATCAGGAAACCATCCCAAATGAGTTGTAGGACTTGAACTGTGGTAAATTAAGCATGATCATGAGAATGATATTCATGAAATCCAAGTCATATATCTTCATGGTACCATACATAAGTAATCAGTTCCAAAAGTATCTTTCCAAAAAAGCCTATAGAAATACTGTGTTAGAAGTATCTTTTCTTTTTTAAATTTTATTTGTTCTTTTTAAGTATACATGACAGTAGAATGTATTTTGGCATATTATACACACATGGAACATGAAACGTAACTTATTCTAATTAGGATCCTATTCTAATGGACTAAGGAATTTGAATAGAAGTTATCTTTTCTGAAACTCTGCAATAACGGCATCTTCCCCATGATGTTGAGTTTTGTTTGCTTATTCTTTGATGTTTTTATTTCTTCTTCCTACTTTGTTGAGGATTTCCATTTTCCCACATTTTCTAATTCTTGAAAAGAATTAATGTACCTACTCTCACAGGTACATTAACAATGGTCTTATCTAAAGTCTATCCTTAATTCTGTTCCTTAAAGCCCTGTTCTCTCTTGACTTGTCAAGGCTTTACTTCAGAGTATAACCTTACCCCCTTTTAACCTTACTTTTTCACTCAATTGAATCATTTCCATCAACACAAGATACTTTAATTTCACACATCTTTAAAAAAAATTTTTTCTAACTTCCACTATATCTGCCAGACACAAAAATTATTTTTTTTATCCTGGATGACAAAACTCTCTTATTCCTTTCTCCAAATCCTCTCATATCTACTCCAATCTGAATTTCACTACCACAGCTCCACTAAAAATTTTCCTGTCACAGTTATCAATAGAGTCCATGTTGCTAAATCCAATGGTTGAGATTTTTTTAATGTTTCAAACATTTATTTGGGGGCTAAAACTATATATAAAATGGATGAAAGGCAATATTGGAATAATGACTAAGAATTTTCCAGAATATACGAGTAAAATAAATCTTTTTAAAATACATGACAGTAGAATGCACTTTGACACATCATTCATAAATTGAGTATAATTTCTCATTCTTCTGGTTGTACATGATGTAGAATCACACCAGTTGTGTAGTTATATATGTACATATGATAGTAATGTCTGATTCATCTTCATCTTTCTTGACGTAGCGTTTGATGCAGTTGGCTATTCTTGTTTCCTTGATACACTTTGCTTCTTGGATACCACATTCTCCTGAACTGTCTTTCACTTCACTTGTTATTTGTCTCTTTTGTTGTTGATTCCTCTCCAACCTCATTTGACCTTTCCAGAGCTCAATCCTTGGATCTATTTTTCCTTTCTTTCTCTCACTCTCTCCTTTGGAACCTCACTTGATCTCTTGCTCTTGATATCATTATATTATCATCTAATGATGATTCCCAAATCTATATCACCAATCTAAACCTCTCTCCTGAACTTTAGACTCTCATCTATCTGTGACAATTTCAATATCTCTGTGTTTGAGTGTATAAAAGACATTTCAAATTCACCTTGCCCAAAGTTGAAGTTATCCTGCCACCGCACCTTTTCCACTTGTGGCCATTTCCATGACAGATGATGCGAACTTCATCCTTTTTACCACTTGTGCCAAAAATCTTACTGTCTTCATTGACTTCTCTATTTTGTTCATACCCCACATCCAACCCACAAAGGTTTGTTCTTCAAATACAAGCAGAATCCAACCATTTTCTTCATCTACACCCTCATTTTATTTTAGTTAACTTTTTGTCTCTGTGACCAAAACAACTGTTTGGAGGAAAATTTTATTGGTGCTCACAGTTTCAGAGGTTTCAATCCACAGATGGGCAACTCCGTTATCTCTGGGCCCAAGGTACATGAAACATTATGGCAGAAGAGGAAAGCAACTCAGGACATGACATCAGAAAGCAGAGATTTTCACCCACTAGGAACAAAACATAAGCCCTACCTGCCTTCAGTTGCCACCTATTTAATCCCTATCAGGGATCAATCCAACAACTCTCATAATCTACTCATTTAACCTCTGAAACTTCTTGCATTGTCTCACATAGGAGTTTTGGGGGGATGCTTCATGTGTAAACCATAACACCTCTCTTGTCTGGATTATCACTGTAATATTCTTCTAACTGGTCTGTTTTTACCCCTGTTCTCCTACATTCTGTTTTCATCATAGTAGTCAGATTAAAGTTTTAAAAATTTAAGTCATATAACATCTGTCTTCTGCTCAAAAACCTTCAATTGTTTCTCACTTTATGTAGAATAAAAGCCAGAGTCTTCACAGTAGCCCATAAGGCTCTACATGAACTGGCCCCATGAAATCTTTGATTTCATCTTATTCTCTAGTACTCACCAGTCACTACATCAGCCACATTACCAGATGTGTAAGATTTACCCATGCTTTAGGTTCCTTGCAATGCCTTTTCCATGTGCTTAAAACGTTCTTCCCTAAATAAATAAATAAATAAATAAATAAATAAATAAAAGGCTCTTTCCCTAGGTACTTGCATTTCTAACTTCTCACCCCCTTCAAGTCTGAATAATATTTTCTCAATGAGGCTTATCCTTATCATAACTAAAACTCCTTTTAAGTACTCATTATTTTGTAGTTTTCATCTTATTTGTACCATATAATGTAATTACCTATCTGGTTTATTTTTTTTACCATCTCTCTCCTCAAGAATGCAAGGCTCTTGAGAGCAGGAATTTTTCTGTCTGTTCACTGATGCATTTCAAGCACCAAGAACAATGCATGACACATAAAAGTTACTAAATGAATATTATTGAGTGAATAAATGCTTTGTTCAGCTTTTAACACTAGACCAATGGCTTTTGAAGAGAAAAAGAGTTTTTTCTTTTTATTTCTAGTAACCCTACCAGTTGAAGCATACCTCTACTAACACTAAAAACTACCTTCAAAAATGTGCCTTATCACTGATACTTGTGGGGAAGAGCTATAGGGTGTGCTGGGGAACATGGTATTAAATGGTCTTGGGTAGGTTACTTTCTAAGTGGTTGCAATGAGAAATGGTCCTTCATCTTATTGGGTAAAGAAACACAGTGGATAATGACATTATCTTCCTTGGCACACTGCTGGACTCAATTTCTCAGTCCCTTGCATGTTAGGTAGGGTCAGTTATGAGAAGAGCTCTAGACAACAGAATGTAGGTGGAAAGGATGTATTGCAATTTTTTGGCTGAATTCTTAAATTTCTCTTGTGATTTTGTTCTCTTCCCTTGTCCCCTGGTTGACCAGAGAAGACAGGGTGGAAATGTTAGTGGCCCTAGGAGATGGTGGAGTCACCAGACGGAAGGAGGCTGAGTCACCAAATAATGAGGTAGAAGATTGCTCACCAAACACTTTATTGGACAATAAGATGAATGAGAACTAAAACCTTTACAGTTTTAATTCACTAACAATTGAGGTTCATTGATAAAATGGCTATTCTACTTTGGCTGTTAGAGACATTTCCTAATAATATCATCTTAGAAGGGTAGGCTAAAACCTGATTATGCAAAGTTATGAAAATGGTATATATCAGGTATCAAAGAAACTTGAAATCTTTGGCAAAGTAGGACTGCCATTTCTAAAAACTGTTTTAACTAAAATACTGCAATATATTAGCATTTTTTCTTTGATGGAAAAATGTAGGTGCATTTTGGACTGGAGATGTGAATCTCTGGCCTAAGTTAGGATTCATCTTTCAATTCAATAGCAGTGTCAATAGGAAAGCAAGTTGGCTGTTTGTGCTTGGCACCACCTGGCTGCAGTTACATCGCTCAGCACTAAACACGCTGACTGTGTCAGAGTTGAGTACTGTCATTCTGATGAAGTGGGGAGTGTGTTGGCCTGGTAGGAAGCCTTTTAAATTGAATGACAAGGTTTTTCTTATTTGTTACATCCCCAGGCCATTGTCAAATCATATAATGCCAGCCCAGGAAAGTAATTACAGAACTGTTGTGAGGCTGTTAGCAGCTGCTTTTCATTTTTCCCCATTGTGACTGGGATGTGGTGGAGAAAAATTGGGATGACTAAGAACCACAACATAAACGCCACCCAATCTGCTGGCCAGTCACATGTAGCACTTACTTTCAGCCAAGGGGAAAAGAGCAGGCTCCTGCAATATTATTAGACTTTGGTACTGAATATAAGGAAGATTCTACAACTAATTCTCAGAGACCAGGGTGTGAGGACCAGGTGGACTTTATTTATTAAGGCATTACCAATAATCATTAGGTCACAAAAATATTGTTTCTAAAAGGTCCCATTAAGAAACCCCTCTTCTTCCAAGATTATTACTTTTCTTTCTGGTGTTTTCTTTAATATTTTGTAAGGATCACAGTGAACCTTGGACTGATAATATGTCCAAATATCCAACAATAAATGCAGATTCTCATCAAAAAGCAAGTATTATGGAGCAAGATATATGAATGGGAAATAGATAATATTAACTATGTTTTAATCTTGCCACTTTATAATTTGGTCCTTTTGAATAAAAACCTGATAAGCAGGCCAGTTCTTGCTGTAAAGGTTAATTTATTTCTTAAACTGCTGAGTGAAGAAGAGTACTGATTTAAAATAAAAACTATGTATGCATTATTTTAAAGTCACTACTGCTTAAAGTTTAATGGAAACTTCTTAAAATTCTTTACACAACTGAATGTTGTGTTTCCAATCAGGTGACAATCTAATCAGGATGAACATTAAGTGATTATTCATTATTCATTTCTTTGAATGAAATTGTTTGACGAGCATGTAGATAAGCTAGCAAGTTATTGGGCTCACATATAGTCCCTGCTCGTTTTGAAAGTCACTGCTTTTCTCTCCTTGGTAACTGAGATACAATGAAACATGTGCAAGTCTTCTAGAACTGCAGAAGGTAGCTGCTTCCCTCTGCTCTAGGCAAAAGCTCTTCCACTCAGAATATGTAATCACTTTTTATGAAAGAACTTATTTGCAAATGATGAATGTGGTCAGAGGCTTAGGATCCAACAACATCCCAAATGAAAATAATTAGAATTTGTGATAAAGATAAGAGTGAGGTTTGAAACCTGTCGGTACATATCACTAAGTAGAAATAAATTATGGCTTGTCAAAAATGACAGATTTCAGCAAGGTGCTTCCTTTTCACTTTGAGTAAGACCTTTTCCACCCAGCAATTAACTTTATTCCCATTAATATTCAGTAGCATTGACAAGGCTGACAGAGTAAAACTGGGTTTTATAAAACTAGAGACAGATTGATGGAGACTCATTACTTTGTCTAATAATTTCATCATTGTAGGTTAGATCTTAATAAATAAAGAACAAAGCTGTTGACTGTAGCATTGATTTGTTGTGCCAGGTAAAGGACTCAAATTTTCTGTGTATATTTTCTTTTTGTGATTCATAAATTTATTTTTGGAAATAAACAGTAATTTTACCTAAAGGGTTGCAGAGGTGACAAAATAATGCATTTACACTGTACCATAATACTCAGTTCTGACAGAGTTTTCTTTAGCTATTTCTTCACAATATGTAAATAATAATTATGCTACAGAGTTAAATTAAATAAAATGAGTAACTGCACTTAAATGACCCTTGATTATAGATTGAGAAAGCCTAAAAGCAAGTATTTGCTCATGGTATGATAGAAAAAGAGCAAAGAATTAACTAACAACCCAAGGGAACATAAAAACCAAATATTTTTGGTCTTTCTTTCTTTATGATCTAAAAAGTTAGAAATAAAATAAAGCAAGTTTCACAAAATTACAAGATGTGTCAAAGATGATGTTGCTTGGAGACATAACATCTGTTCTGTTTTTGTATTTGTCATATTTCCTAAAAAATCAAAGATGAAACATTGTGCTTTCCTATGCTTATGGACATAGTTTTTTGTTTTTTGGGTTTTTTTTTCCTCATAAAGACACTTTGATGGAGTTCAGCTCTGCTTTTTCTTCTGGAACTGTGAGAAAAAAAAAATCTCACTGTTGGTGAGAAAGATGTTATATTTCCCTAACAAAACCAACTTGCCTTTTTTTTTTCCCCCCCTGAAGGTTTCTAAGTTATTCTTTTCTCCTGCCATGACAGGTGACTTCTCATAGATGAAAGTCTGCCAATTTTTTCTAAGAAGTCCTTCCCTTTAATGTTATGTGGCTCAGCAAAATTTTGCCAGGGGCGATATTAGTGAGTTCTGGATGTATTACTGATGTGGAATTTTTCCATTAGTATTTATTTCTGTGCTATGACAACATACTGTTCTGTGGGAGAAATGACAAAATTTTAGTCCTCATCAAATTCATGGTTTCTGTAAAAGTCTGATTTTTCATAAGTGAAAATTCATGTAGCGAAAATGGAATCATTTCCCGCAGTTCTTACTCTGAAGCATGTGCCCTGAGCAGCTCCACTCTTCACTCCTGTTTTTGTCAGTTATGTCTGAAGACTGGTAAGTCATACCTGAACACTTGAAATTTGTAATTGCAACGAAAGCTTTGCATTTGATTTATCTATTCCTTGAGTTTCCCCTTTTGGCTTTCACAGCCCATTTCATCATTATACCTTGTTAGCTCTCATCTCTTCTTTATCTCTTTCCTCTGATTTTAGTTTTCTTTGCTGGCTTGCACACAGTCTCTCTCTGTCTCTCTCTGTCTCTCTGTCTGTTTCTCTCTCTCTCTCCCTCCCTTCCTCCCTCCCTCCCTCTAACTTCCCTTCAAATTATTAGTGCTAATATTTTCCTTCAGTAATTGTCTTATTTTGCTTGTGATTATTTGATTTCCTAATCCATTTATGAACTGCTCTGGCTCTTCATCAGTGAACACTTCTTTAAGAGGATAGCAGTTATTGAAGAGCTACATTCGTTAGTAACCTGTTTATTGAGAACTTATGTACAAGACATCGTGGGAGAACACAAAAATGCTTTAGGTATTATCATGTCCATCGATAATAACTAATACTAATACAGCATTAGCTATATGCCAGACATTGATCTATATGCCTACAAATGTTAACTCATTTGGCCCTCCTAACATACCCTATGTTTTAATGTGTAAGTTTTATTATTTTTCAGTATACAGTGAAGCTAATAGATCAGAAAATTACTGCCATGAGAAGATACTTTACTATTCACTGTTCTCAAGAACAAAGAACTGCCATACCACGCAGGACCACATAAGTAAGCATCAGGCTTAGCTAGTAGGCAAGAGGAGTGGGGAGAAAATGTGTGCAAGAGATACTATTATGGTTTCACTGGCAAGGAACAAGTGAGGCAAGATAAGCAGGTTTAGGATCAGCAGGCTCTGGAATATAATAGTTACCCTAAGTTGTCAGGTACCTGGCTCTGGGGTGGTCTGGGAAGGGGAGTACTGACCCAGAGTGTAAGAGCCTGATGGAGAGGTATTGTGAACTGAGCTTTGGTGGGTTAGTTTGCATATGAAAGGTAGGTGACTTGGTTATCCAGGACTCAGCTAGTCCCAGTAGAGCAGACCCTCCACCCCATCTCAGTAAGGCCCAGATGTTAAAATATCAAGTAAAAAGATATGGTTGATATGATCCATATTTCTTAGAGATAAGATATTATTATTATCTCCATTTTATAGAGTAAAAGATGAGGCAAAGAGTTTTAAATGACTTTCCCAAGATCAAAAAACTACTCAAGGCTGAGTCTAGATTCGACCCATTAGGTTTGACTTCAGGGTTCACATTCTTAAATCTATGCCATGTTGCTTCATTAAGGAGCTTGCATATTGGTAGGGAAAGTAAAAATATGCCATGTACATACACATACACACACTCACAAATACACACACATATGATATCATCTAAGTACTATAAGCAAAAGAAAAAGGAGCCTCAGAATCTAGTTTGAGGGAGATATCAATTAAATAGGGGCTCATGCAAAAATTCAGGAAGTAAAAATTGGGTGAGTATTTGAAGGATGGTAAAGATTCCATAGGGATGAAGAGATCATTCTAAGTATAGGGAACTGCTTAAACAAAAGTGTGAAGATTTGAAATCAATAAATGTGTAAGGGAGCTGAAAACCATGAGCAAAGCCCATGTACTGGCTAGGCTATTAAAGGAAATGATACTGAGAAAGTTGTTTGAGATCACTATTAAGAAAGTCATGAACAAAAAGCTAAGGAAACTCTATTGAATTTAGGAGCAAAAATGAGAGCTAATAATAAGTGATATGTTCATATATAACAGATCTTTGAGCACAGGGGTTACATGATCACATTTGTGTTTCAAAGGTAACCTGGCTTCTGTGAAAGAAGAATTGGGAGGACAAGAAACAGAAGGTAAAGACATCAATTAAGATGTTACTGAAATAACTCAAGGTATTGAAACAAATCAAGTGAAATGTTATCAAACGAATCAAGTGAAACTTAAGGATAGCATCAGAGAGTATCAGGGGACTGATTTCAAAACCATTGTAGAGATAGAACCGAAAGTGCCCTGTTACTGATATTATAATTAAATCACATAAGAAATGGTTAAAGGGACTGGAAATTTTAGCATGCAGAAGAGAAAACTAAGGGGTAGGCCTGCCTGACTGCTGAGCTAACCTAGACCTCAGTGGGTACTCTTGACTAAAAGGTAGGAGAGAATGAAGTCTCAAAGCACAAAAATGTTCATGTATCAGTTCAGTTCAGTAGCTCATAATAAATACATTTGATTACACTTTGATTCATTACAATATTGTTGTTGGAATGATAAAAGTAACATATAATAAAATAATATGTATTTCAGTATATAAATGCACAGACCAGACTATCCCAGGAGATTTGATGACATAGACATGTGCTTACACCTACTGCTAATGAGCACAATTGGATATAAGAGAGTTAAGAGCATAAATCCTTTAATAAGAGAAATTTAGGAAGATGAAAGAGTAGAAATATAGTTGGTCACTAAAGAAAAATAAGTCCTCACAAACTAGACTTATTTGTCTATAAGAAAAAGAGGAAAGTAATCTTAATTGAAATAAAGACAACATGCCAAGACAAATTACAGACTTTGGAAACAGATAAAATGATGAAGTATGATATTAACACAAATGAGCCGGGCCTTATTTATAAGTACAGTGTCAAAATAATTCCCAATGTTGTGACGGGATAGTGACAAAGTATCTCTGAAAACATATCTCTTGCCTTGAAATTCCTCCACGTATTGAGGCTCACAATCAGTTTCTGGCACTTCTTAAGACCTAGGAGACCATATACTTTGATAATCTGTGTGGTATCAAGGTATATTACAAAGAAGGAGTAATGCTGAAACAGAGAAAGTATCTATATAAAACACTAGGAAAAACAGGCAACCCCAAAATAAATCAACAATTTGACTATGTAACTTTTATAATCTAGATTTCTTATTGTTATTCAGAAAAAATAAGAATATATGCAAAGGTAAGAATACAAAATATAAAAAATAATCTTTATAAATAAGATTTAAGGCAATCCCTACATCTTGTATATCTCCAATAATTTTATACTATTTAATTCCAAGCCTTTAAAAAATGAGTCTCAAGTTTCCTTTATTGTTTATTGCATGTGGCAGCTATGCCAACTAATACTGTGTTATACTGATAACTCAATTATCTCAAGTGGCATTTTGTTGCTAATGTGGTTTTCTGAAATAGTGAACAACTATCAGAAAACATGGTGCAATATTCCATATATTCCATATATATTCCAATATTGAACCTAACAACATTTGCATTCTATAAATTTTAGTTAATGCTAAAACTAAGAAGAAACTTTGTTATGATATATAAAATCATTTTATTGACTCTCAAATAATTGTAAACTATTTTCTCCTATACGTGAATGTTGATGGTATATTTGAGAGTCAAGCATTGTAATTCTCTATTGTGCATATCTGACATATCCATCACAGAGCATCTAGCATCTCTCCCACGCACACTCTCTAAATAACAGTATCATCCTGCAGTTGCTATGAAGGGTAATACTTACATAATTTGAAAATTCTCCTTGTATAGAACTGCTGACTTAAATAATGAAGTTCAACATGAGAGAGATCCTGTCAAAGGACACACTAAAGCATATGCTACAACCTTTTAGCTTGAATGTCCATTCCTCCAAAATTCACATTGAAATTTAGCTGCTATTGTAATGGTAGTAAAAGGTGGAAACTTTAAGAGTTTCCTCCCATCTGTGCCTGTAATGGGAGGGAAAGACTCAAAAGATCTCCTAAATGATTTGGTCATTCTCCCACTGTCTTGATGAATAGCATCTGGCTTCCTTCTATTTATACTAATCCTTTAATCAATGGGTCACTTGGCCATACACACAAGTTCTTCTCTTGGAAATGGTCTTTTCTTTACCACATGGCCAGGTTTCAAATTTCTAAGTTCTGTTTCCCTTCGATTATTAGTTCCATCTTTAAATTATGTGTCTCTTTTCACATTTTATGATATGCAAATAAAAGCCATGCTCATGTTTAGGTAATAAAGGCTACATCCTTATGAACGGACTAAAGTCATTACTGTAGGAGTAGCTTCACTCTTTCTTGCCCCCTCTCCTGTTTCTGTCTCTCTCTGTCCTTCTACCATATAATGACACAGGAAGAAGGCCCTCATCAGATGCTGGCACCTTGAGATTGAACTTCCTAGTCTCCAAAACTATGAGCCAATGAATTTCATTCATTAAAAATTACTCAGTCTCAGATGGTCTGTTTTAACAGCATAAAATGGCCATGTAACAGCAGAAGATTGGCACCAGAGGTAGGATTATAACAAATACCTGCAAATGTGCAAGTGGCTTTAGAACTGAGTAATGGGTAGAGGCTAGAAGAATTTGAAGGAGTAGGCTAGAAAAAGCTCAGATTGCAACAAATAAAGCATTAAGGGCAATTCCAGTAAGGTCTAAGAAAAAAAGGGGAGCTGTAGAGAGAGTCTGACATTCTTAGAGATTACTTAAGTGGTACATGATCAAAGTGTTGTTAGAAATATGAACTGTAAAAGCCATTCTGATGAGGTCTCAAAGGGAACTGAGGAAGAAGATATTGAAACTAGAGCAAAGGCTATCCTTGTTATAAAATGGCAAAGAACTTGACTGAATTGTGTTCATGCCTGGGGATTTTGTGGAGGGCAGAATTTAAGAGCCATGAATTAGGATATCTGGTAGAAGAAATAGCCAAGCAGCAAACAATAAGGGCACTGAATGGCTTTCACTTGTGTACAGTAAAACATGAGAAGACAGAAATGACTTAAACATGGAATTAATAATCAAAAGAAAAACAGAATTTAGAGAACTGAAGGATTCTCAACCTGACCATGTGGTTAAAAAAAAAAGAGAGAGAGAATTTCCAAGAAAAGAAACTTTTGGAGTTTTTAAAGACTTCTCCCATTACAGGCCCGGAGTTTTAGTAGGAAAGAATAATTTGGGGGATGGGTCCAGGGCACCCTCCATGGGCTCATCACTGAGGGTACAAGCAATAAGTACTGGCAGAATCCACATGATGCTAATTCTGTGGGAACACAGAGCTCATGAAGAGTGAAGGCATGGCTATCTCCAACTAGGTTTCAAAGACTGTACCAGATAGCATGAGAGCCAGGGAACCCAGGAAGAAATCTGCTACAGGGGTACAGTCATTGTAGAGTACCTATAGTGCCTAGTGGAGCTTCTCCAGGTAACAGAACTATAGAGGTACCAGCATATAATATCAGCCTTTCAGAGCTCCAGGCAAGAGACTCCAACCTGTGAGACCTAGTGTATGAGCTGTACCCAGTAAACCCATGGGGGTCTGGTATTCTGAGGACTTTAGGGTTCAATCACACACCCAATGTGTCCAGGAAGTGGAATTTGGCATCAAAGACATTATTTCTAATCCTTAAGATTTAATGTAATTCATCCTGTTGGACATGGAAAGTACACAGGACCAGTTAGTCCTTTTTTCCTTGCCTATTTTATCATTTGGGAATAAGAATATCTATTCTATGCCCATCCTACTATTGTATTTTGAATGTACATAACTTATTTTGATTTTACAGTCCCACAGCTAGAGGGAATTTGCCACAGGATGAATCATGCTGTGATCTCACCCATATCTGATTTAGGTGATACTTTGCACTTTGAACTTTATACTGAAATTAGTTAGGATTTTGGAGGATGTTGGGATGGTATAAATGGGCATCATATGTGAGAAACGTACAGGTTTTGGGGGGATAAGAAAGGAATGCTATGGTTTGAATATTTGTTCCTTTTCCAAAATTCATGTTGAAATTTAGTTGCCATTGTAACAGTGTTGAGATGTTTAGGTGTTTAGGTCACCTCTTCAAGAGGTGTTTAGGTCATAAGGGCTCCATTCCCATGAATGGACTAAAGCCATTGTTTCTGGGATGGGTTCATCCCTCTTGACTTTCTTTTCCCTTCTATCACGTGATGCTTTCTGTGTTTCCACACAGAAAGAAGAACCTCACAAGATGCTTGTGCCTTGTCACTGAACTTTTAAGACTCCAAAACCATGAGTCAATAAATGCCATTCATTATAAGTTTCCCAGTCCTCAGGTATTCTGTAATAGTAGCACAAAATGAACTAAGACAGTAGGGAAATGTTATATAGAACTCAAATACTGGATAACTGATGAATCAAAGTTGAAAAGTCAAATGCTTACAGGCACAAGGGAGGTAAGAGGAATGTTTGAACTGGACTAAGAGGAAGACAATAGAGTCATGTGATCTATGGTCAGGTGTCACAGCACCATTCTTTGAAAGGTTATTCTCTCCTCATTGAGTTGCCTTCCAATCTTATAAAAAATAAATTGACTACAAATTCATTTCTGGACTAACAATTCTGTTCTATCAGTCAGTATGTCTACAATTATACCAATACCACAATGTCTTAATTACTATAGCTTTGTACTGGGTTTTTGTTTTTTTTTATTTGGGGGTTTTGTTTGTTTTGTTTTTAAGACAAGACTTTGCTGTGTTGAATTCCTGGACTCAGGTGACCCTTCTGCCTCACACTCCCAAGTAGCTGGGACTATTCATATGCACTACCACGTATAGGTTCATAATAAACTTTAAAATCAGTAAATGTGAATCTTCCCACTTTGATTTCCTGTATCAAAGTTATTTTGTTTATTTTGGGCACCTTGAATTTTCATGTGAATTTTAAAATTAGCTGGTGATTTTATACAAAGAAGTTACATGAGTTTTGATAAGGATTCCAGTAAGTTCATAGGTCAATTTTGAGGGTGTTGCCATCTTAATATTGTTTTCTGATCCATGAACATGGGATGTCTTTCCCTTTACTTAGATCTTCTCAAATTTCTTTCAACAGTATTTTTATGCTTTCAGAGTGTAAGTTCTGTATCTACTTTGTTGACTTTTTTCCTAAGTATTTCATTCTTTTCAATTTAGACGATATTTATTTCATGTTCTTACCTAATTATCCTGGCTATGTCTGCTAGTTTCAAAAATTTACATAATAGCCCATTTATCTTATACTTATTATTTATTTTCTTGAATCAGACCAATAACCTCATTCTCATAGCACTCTGTGTCTTCTGTTACCAGGGGTAACTGGTCTTAAGTAGTTTCCAAACCACAAAGAGTACCCTTATTGTATATGTTACCAGCCCATTAATCAGTGTTTCACTTTGAAATGAAGTAGGAAAACTTGGAAGTTCTATTCTGGCTATTAGTTTAATATTTTGTATAAGTTAACCAGAAAATAATAATGCAAAATATTTTATATTATTTGATTTCCTTATCAATAGACTACTGAAAAAATTATCAACTTTTTTTAGTATTTTAAAAATATCTAATAATAGTAAAGTATCACCAGAGAAAAAGGTAGAATAAATAAAATGTAACATTTCATCCTCTTGAGCTTCATCAGTCTAAGATTCCTTAACTACAACCATCTTTCAAATGGAAATATTTATTTAAATAAATACACTCCATTCTAAATAAGTGAACAGGTGTATCAGAATGACTGAAAAAGTTTAGCGTTTTGGACACGGGTGATGTCTTTTTTTGGCACTGGGGATTGAAATTGAACCCCACATCCCCAAATCTTTTTTATACTTTATTTAGAAACAGGGTCTCACTGAGTTTCTTAGGGCCTCACTGAGTTGCTTAGGCTGGCTTTGAACTCACAATCCTCCTGCCTCAGCCTCCCAAGATGCCGGGATTACAGGTGGGCATCACTGCAACAAGATCAATAATTTCCAATCTTTATAGAGATTTACACACAGAGACAGACAATACACAAACACATCCAAACAGATATTTCATATGCACTGAAGAAATTACATGTATCATCAGAGTCTAACCAGGAAACAGAAACCCCTGGAGTCAAGAGACTTTAATGCAGAAAATTGATACCGTGGGTAATGAAAGAGCTGAGAAATCAAACAAGGGATAGTGGGACAATCCAAAAATTCATAATAGCAGGAAGTCACTCCAGTCATGACTGAAGGGATAAAGAACAAAGACAGTATTACCAGCACTAGTGAGGACTGCACCATAGCTGACTTGCCTGCTAAGAGCTGGACTCATGAAGCTGTTAGCAGGGAGGAAAGAAGAGAGGTATCCTGGCTTCTTCCTCTCCACCATCTCCTTGATAATACAGCAGAAGTATGGGCATGGGAATGATAGCTGTTGAGCTTAGTGCCCCTCGATACATGCATGCAAAAGAAGGAAACGGAAAGGATATGAGGGAAAATTGTTCCAGAATGCTCACATCATGTAATTGCCTGTTGTAATGGAGAAGGTTTGAGGGAGTTGGGGAGAGATTGGTGTTGAAGCAAGGGAACACAGAGTAAGTCTGGCCATTTACAGTTTGGTAAAGGACATAAAATAGACACTTACATTTATATTCTTTAAAATATTTTTATTTGTTCTAATTAGTTGTAATGACAGTAGAATGCATTAATACATTTTGATAAATCATACATAAATGTAGTGTAATTTCTTATTTTTCTGATTGTACATATTATAGGATCATATCAGTCATGTATCCTAATGTACATGAGGTAATAATGTCTGTTTCACTCCACTATCCTTTTTTTTTTTTTTTTTTTTTTTTTCACTATCCTTCTTACTCCCATACTCCTTCCCCTCCCTTCACTCTCCTCTACCTATATATAAAGTAACACTATTCTTCCCTAGCCCCACTCCTTATTGTGATATGCAGCCCCATCTGCATATCAGAGAAGACATTTGGCCTTTGGTTTTTTGGGTTTGGCTTATTTCACTTAGCATGATATTCTCCAATTCCAACCATTTACCAGCAAATGCCATAATTTCATTCTTCTTTAAAGCTGAGTAATATTCCTTTATCTTGATAAAGATAAAGATATGAATAAAGATAAAGAAAATAAAGATAAAATATATATATCACATTTTCTTTATCCATTCATCTGTTGAAGGGAACCTAGGTTGGTTCCATACTTCAGCTATTGTGAATTGAACTATTATAAATATTGATGTGGCTGTGTCACTATAGTATGCTGATTTTAAGTCCTTTGGGTATAAACCAAGGAGTGGGATAACTTGATCAAGTGGTAGTTCCATTCCAAGTTTTCTGAGGAATTTCCATACTACTTTCCATAACTGCTGCATCATTTTGTATTCCCACCAGCAATGTATGAGTGTACCTTTTTCCCCACATCCTTGCCAACATTTTTTTGTTGCTTGTATTCTTGATAATTGCCATTGTGACTCTAAGATTGCAAATCTTAGAGTAGTTTTGATTTGCATTTCTCTAATTGTTAGAGATGTTGAACATTTTTTCATGTATTTGTTGACCGACTGTATATCTTCTTCTGTGAAGTGTCTGTTCAGTTCCTTAGTGCATTTATTGATTTGGTTATTTGTGTTTTTGGTGTTAAGTATTTTGAGTTATTTATATATCCTAGAGATTAATGCTTTATCTGAGGTGCACGTGGCAAAGATTTTCTCCCAATCTGTATGCTTTCTCATTGTACTACTGATTGCTTCTTTTGCTGAGAAGAAGCTTTTTAGTTTGAATCCAACCAATTTATTGATTCCTGATTTTACTTCTTGAACTCTAGAGGTCTTGTTAAGGAAGTCAGATCCTAGGCCAATACTGTGAAGATTTGGGCCTACTTTTTGTTTTAGTAGTTGCAGTGTCTCTGTTCTAGTGCCACTGTGAGTTGAATTTTGTTCAGGATTAGAAATAAAGGTTTAATTTCATTTTGTTACATGCTACTTTCCATGTTTCCCAACACCATTTGTTGAATAGACTATCATTTCTCTAGTGAATGTTCTTGGCACTTTTGTCTAGTATGAGATACCTGTATTTATGTGGGTTTGTCTCTATGTCTTCTATTCTGTACCATTGGTCTATGTGCCTGTTTGGGTGCCAATACCATGCTGTTTTTATTAATATATCTCTGTAGTATAGTCTGAGGTCTGGTATTGTGATGCCTCCTGCTTACTTTTCTTGCTAAGGATTGCTTTGGCTATTCTGGGTCTCTTATTTTTCCAAATGAATTTCATTATTGCTTTTTCTAGTTCAATGAAGAATGTCATTGGAATTTTAATAGGAATTGCATTAAATTTGGAGAGAAAAAGAGAGAAAATCCAATTACTAAAATATGTGATGAACAACTGAAATACAGAAGATAATTAGAAACTATTTTAAAAACTTATATTCTAATAAAACAGAAAATATTGAAGACATTGACAATTTTCTAAAGACATATGACCTACCTAAACTGAATCAAGAGGTCATACATGATTTAAATAGAACAGTTTCAAGTAATGAAATAGAAAATGCCATCAAAAATCTATCAATCAAGAAAAGCCCAGGACCAGGCAGATTTTCAGCCAAGTGCTACAAGACCTTCAAAGAAGAATTAACACCAATACTCCTCAAATTATTCCATGAAATAGAAAAGGAGGGAACCCTTCCAAACTCATTCTGTGAGACTAATACCACCCTGATACCAAAACCAGACAAAAACACATCAAGGAAAGAAAACTTCAGACCAATATCCCTGATGAACCTAGATGCAAAAATTCTCAACAAAATTCTGGCAAATCACACATGAACATGTATTAAAAAGATAATGCACCATGATCACCCAGGGATGCAGAGTTTGTTCAACATATCAATAGACAAAAATAAGAATCATATGATCATCTCAACAGATGCAAAAAAAAGCATTTGACAAAATACAGCACCCCTTCATGTTCAGAACACTAGAAATACTAGGAATAGTAGCAACACACCTCAACATCATAAAAGCCATTTAAGTTAACCCAAGGCCAACATAATTCTAACTGAAGAAAAATTAAAAGTATCCCTCTGAAAACTGGAACAAGGACAAGGATGCCCTCTTTCACCACTTTTATACAACATTGTCCTTCAAACTCTAGTCAGAGCAATTAGAAGAAAGAAATTAAAGGTATACAAATAGGTAAAGAAGAACTCAAACTATCACTATTTGCCAAAGACATGATTCTATATTTTGAGGATCCAAAAAAATTCCACCAAAAACTTCTAGAACTAATAAATGAATTCAACAAAGTAGCAGGATATAAAATCAATACCTATAAATCAAAAGTATTCCTATACATCAGTAATGAACTCACTGAAAGAGAAATAAAGAAAATTACCCCATTAACAGTAGCCTCAAAAACAAAAAAAGTATTTGGGAATCAATCTAACAAAAGAGGTGAAAGACCTCTGCAATGAAAACTACAGAACACTAAAGAAAGAAATTGAAGAAGACCTCAGAAGTTGGAAGGACCTCCCATGCTCCTGGATAGGCAGAACTAATATTGTACAAATGGCCATACTACCAAATTTTTATTCCTTTATAGGAAAATAATCAATCAACATATTTCACACTGAGTGGGCTATTCCACCTCTAGATTTTTTTATTACATAAATTTATGTAATTTATTTATTTTATTACATAAATTTAAATTACACTATAATCTGGACACCTGGGACAGGTGTACCCCTGGAAGATGGACACATGGGAGCAGGAATCACAACCTCATTCTGTTTTAACACAAATTTTTTGCATCACAATATGATATCACAATGTTCTGGTATGTAAACACACACACACAATTTTTAACTAAGAGAAACATGATAGAACATAAAATGTGGTGGTTAAAGGAATCTATGAAAATTATAAAACGTAGATTGTAATCCAATATTCTGTGAAAATGTAAAATTGCAACCTATTCACCAAGGCACTTTTAACATAATGAAAAACTTTATGGCTTGATGGAAGATCTACTACAGAGAAGTCAGATTTTGCTTCTCAAGCTCTTGGCTAAAAGACCACACCTTAGTCATTATTGGATTTGGTGAAACCAAGAGGAACAGACTGAACAGAAGAAAGGATGGTATGTGACTACAGCAGATCATGCACGGGAGTGGACAAGGGACCTTTAGGGTCTCTGGGAAAAAGCAGCTGGTTCCAGTTTCCTGAAATTAGGGACTGACTCTTTTCTGGTGCACAAAACCATTAAAGGTATATTATTACCCTTCCTCTGATCTTAACAAGAGAATTTGGAGTGATAAAAAAAAAAAAAGAGAGACAGACTGATTAAGCTGCATCTGGGTTAACTTTCCTAAACAGCAAATTGGCAGGCAGCTTAGAAACAATGTAAATTCTGCTTCATTAAAATTACAATCACAGTCAATCTTTTTTTTTTCCTATCCAGATAGTGAGAAATAAAATTTCAATGGACATATGAGTATGTAAAAAGGTGATAGATAGTAAACCTCCACAGAGATTCCTGTGGACTTGAGGTAACCATGTAGCTGAAAGGACCAGCTACAGGAAGTGTGGAGTTCCCCCTGGAGCTCCCACATACTCACAAATGGCATGATGCTTTATTGAAAGCCTGAGAAAGGAGGCTTACCAGGAACATTCTACTTTGAAAGGTAAATAAGGAGTTGATTGTATATTAACTAATCATAGAAATATGCTATAATATAGCTTTCCTTGGTTAAAAATTGGCATATGATATTTTATTTGTATAGACATTTTTCCTCAAGCTATGAATTCAGAACTCAAGGGAGCACTTTTTCAGAAAAATAACAATGTTGTGTATTGCCCATCATCTCTGAAAAAAGCCAAAGAAATAATATCACAGTGTGTTTGTTGGGCTTCAAATGTATACAATTAACTCACTTTAAAATAGGCCTAAAGGTACCCAAAAAGCAAGTCAAACTTGACTATTAGTGTTAGACATTCAAGTCAATGTATCCAGTATCCAGTACTAGTACTCTGGGAATACTGCAATAAGACAGGAAAGCTGGGAAGAAGGGTTCATGAAAGGTAAGCTGTGTTCATTTTGTATAGGCAAGTAGGTAAAAATGTCTGATAAAGATAAATGTCTTCTCTTCAGCTACTAACTATCCAGAAACATGCTGACATCAATGATGAACAAAAACAGCATACCTTTTATGAGAATCAGATGACCACAGAAGTTGCTATCAATGCTCTGAATGAAGAGTGGAAAGGGGATGTGGTCAAATCAGGGATGGAAAATACAAACAAGGTTTCCCATGAAGCAGAATGACTAGACCCATGGCTGTTTTCACCTGCTTCTAAGTAAGGGGTGTTCCTGTAATATACCAAGGAGGACTAGACAAAGAAAATGCACATCTGTTCAGGGTTGCTCAGTGGATGCCAACTGGAGTGTTTTTAAATTGGTTATTCTTGGACTAATAACACTATGCCTCATCACCTGGGGCCCAAAAGACCTAGCAAAGTTTTCAGATCTCTCTAAAGATGATATCTACCCATGTGTTGTCAGACAGTCCCTAAACAAAGGTGGCCAGAGAGTGAAGAACAAACCCTAAGATTCAACATACTGCTTTTCCGTGTATTCTGCAACACAATATATCAGCATATCACTCTGAAGGAAAAAGCCTGCTAAGAAAAATAAGGAAGAGATTGCAGAATATACAAAACTTTTGGCCAAGATAATGAAATAAAGACAAATGCCAGGAACAGATTTCTAAGAGATAGAGGCTGTCTTTTCTAATAGCCTGTTCCCTGAGTTCAAATCTAGCTTAAAAAAAAAAATAGATGATAAAGTTTGGGGGAAAGTCAGAAGTAGAAATGCAGATTTTTTTTATACATACCATAAGTAAAGTTAGAAGAGAAACAATAGGGAAAAGGTTTGCAGTACATATGAGACAGAAGACAACTTCTTTTAAAAACTGGTAAGAAAAATGGAAAGACTATGACCAGGAACTTCACAGAGAAGAAAACAAAAATGACCAATAAATAATATGGAAAGATGCTCTCTATGCTAATAGCCAAGGGAATGGATATTAAAAGCATAAAATGAATCATTTCAACAAGTTAGCAAAACAAAAATTTAATTCAATAATGTCAAAATGTGCAGTTCAAATGGCCATATATCACACATGCTAAGCTTGCTTAGGTAAGTATTTCCTCAAGAATATTCAAGCAGGTAAGAGCAGATTCTCTGGGGTGCCATTCAGTGATCTAGTTGAGCCTAACTCCTGTGTCTTAGAAAGGGACATAAATCTTCAAGGCTATGATCTTTTATGCTACAGGATTAAAGGAAATGCCAGTCCTTCCCTTGGGGAGGATTAAAAGCTAGTATGCAATAGCAACACGATATGCAAAATCTTAGCTATAGCCTTAAGTTCTTAGTTTGTGTTCATGGTGAGGAAGAATGCCTGCCCCTTTCTTAGGAGTCAGGTAGGTATGATCTATGCAGTAAACTTATAGCTGCATGTTGTGGCAAGTTAGCAAAGGATTCACCTAGTCCTCCTTCGTGATTGAGGAAGCAGTGGTCTCTCAACTGGCATGATGGGGAAAGGAGCTGAGGTTCAGGATTTAAGACTGACAAATATTGGTTGCCCTAAACTTAGGTCATATAGCCAGTTTCCAAGGAGTCTTGCAGGAGTCCAGCTGAAGCCAAGCTACAGGGATGAATCTTGAGCAAGTTAACCCTTACCTCTCATAGAGTTAGCAAGGGTATGGGGGAAATGGAATCTTGTATAACACTAACAGAGTTTCTATATTTTACAGTTGTTTAGGGGTACAAGGTACCTACCTATTCAGTATTCTCTGACAGTGCTACAAGGAGACTGCCAAACTCCAAAAGGAATGACCACAATTTTCCCAATTTCTCTAGAGATCTCCTGAGGTCATCTTAAAACATAACTTAAAACAAAAGCTATAGAGTTACCCAGATTTGAATGGACTGTGTGACTTAGACAAAGGACATTTCAGTAACAACCAGTGGAGACAGATTATCAGTGTTCACAGGACTTCCCAAATGCCTTCAAACTTATTTATAATATTGAATCCTTGGTGCAATCTTGGGGTGAAGGAACTTTAAGAATGAAAGTTATGTTGCCTAATAGCCCAATGGGAAGAGGGACAATTGGAAACTAAGTTGACTGAAACAAAACAAAGAATTTCTATATTTATTTTAAAAAAATACAAAGTTAAGTGCCTTTCAATTTTTATTTTACTTTATCTTTTAACAGAGTCTATCATTCTGGGGGAATGATATAAGCTTAAAAGTTTTTCTGTGATTTGCTAATATTTCACAGTGACTGAGTTTTCAAAGTGAAACCAACTATGTCTCAAATTATGATAAGTGCCTGAAGTAAAATTTTTAATCTTTTTAAGCCTTACTTTCTGTAAGTTTAAAATAAAGGGTGTTATTAATCATTGGATTAATGAGACAATGTTTATAAAGCACTTACTATAGTGCTCCCAATCAGGGGTTCTTCAGGGTATTTTAAGGGTAATAGTCACCTTGTAGAAAACTGAGAAAATAAAGGAAAACTAAAAAGCTTTTTCTCAGCAAAGGAAACAATCAGCAATGTGAGGAGAGAGCCTACAGAGTGGGAGGAAAATCTTTGCCACACACACATCAGATAGAGCACTAATCTCCAGAATATATAAAGAACTCAGAAAACTCTACACCAAGAATACAAATAACCCAATCAATAAATGGACTATGGAAATGAGCAGATGCTTCACAGAAAAGGATCTACAAGCAATCAACAGATATATGAAAAAATGTTTAACATCTCTAGTAATAAGAGAAATGCAAATCAAAACTACCCTAAGATATCATCTCACCACAATTAGAATGTCTATTATCAAGAATACAAGCAACAATAGGTGTTGGCATGGCTGTAGGGAAAAAGGTACACTCATAAATTGCTGGTGGGGTTGCAAATTAATGCAGCCACTCTGGAAAGCAGTATGGAGATTCCTCAGAAAGCATGGAATGGATCCACCATTTGACCCAGCTATCCCATTCCTTGGCCTATACCCAAAGGACTTAAAATCAGCATACTACAGTGATGCAGCCACATCTATGTTCATAGCTGCTCAATTCACAATAGCTAGATTGTGGAACCAACCTAGATGCCCTTCAAGAGATGAATGGATAAAGAAACTATGGTATATATACACAATGGAATATTATTCAGCCATAAAGAATAATAAAATTATGGCATTTGAGGTAAATGGATGGAACTGGAGAAGATCGTGTTAAGTGAAATAAGCCAATCCCAAAAAAACAAAGGCAGAATGATTCTCTTACAAGTGGTTGATGACACATAGTGGGGGTGGGGGGAGGCCCAGGAAGAATGGAGAAGGGATGGATTGTATAGAGGAAATTGAGGGGAGGAGAGGGGGTGGGGAAGGAAAGATAATAGAATGAGACAAACATCTTTACACTATGTATATGTATGAATAGGCAAATTGCATGATTCTACTTTTGTGTACAACCAGAAAAATGAAAGTTTTACTCCATTTGTGTACAATGAACTAAAATAAAAAAAAATTTTAAAAATAAAAAAATAGAAGAATAGAAAAGATCACTCATAACTCAACCCCCTAAAATAATGCCATTATTTTCCTTTTGTGGTAGATTTTTTACTTTTAGAGGGTATTTTTGTTGTAGTCGTTGTGCCAGTTTTTGAGGGCAGAGACTGTCCCTCAGCCTCTAACATAGTCAATGGCAAGAAAAAGATACCACCTTAATGAATCCGTCAATATATTGGAGCTAACTTGTGGGTTTTTTTCCATATTTTGTCTAGTAATACAATGCTAGAAATTCTCAAATAGGCTAGAATATTCTTTTAAAAATATTTTAATAGCTTTAATAAAAGATCCTTGGGGAAAGATATTGCAAAGTTAATTTTCACTTTTACATTACCTACACTAGTGTTTCAAAATATCTTAAAAGTGTGATTAGATAAACTAAAATAAATGAATTATATTTCTCAACTCATCTCTAAGTACTATATCTTAAAGCATTTTATTATTATTCCTAATACATGTAAATAAAGATCAGTTTTTACATAAGTTTTACTGAGAATCCAATTATCTCAAATTCTTGAAAAGTAATTTGAAAATCAGTGTCTCCTTTTTGTATCTTTGAAAACAAAATGGCAATATTCATGTAGAATTGCTAGCCAATTCAGGATTCTTGAAACTTGTGTTTTTTTTTCTCCAAGGATTTTTCTCATATTCTTTCAAACCTCAACGATGTTTGCTTTAGCAAGAGGCAAATCAATGCTTTCCATTATGCTCATTTTGTACTTTTCTAGGTTGCATTCATTGCCTTCCTGTCATTAGTAATAATGGCTCAAAAGCAGCTCACATAGCTTATCTTCCAGCTCAGTACCCGTTTACAATTTCTATGATATGGACAAGAGAAAACTGACTAATTTAAAAGCACATACGGTGAATCTAGGGAAATTAGGATAATCTCTAGAAGACAGGCTGGCTCTTGGATGGGAATAAAGGCAGCTCTGGTGACCCGTTCCTTGTCATTCTTTACCCTCTCCTCCCACATATCCCGTAGTACATCCTCCTTCTCCTTCTCTGATTTAACAACTTTTTACCCCAATGAGATTTATTTTTCTACATGTTATTGGAGACTCAATAATATCATACAACCCAACATATACAATCGTCCTTGATTCCTTTCCTTCTTTTTTTCTCTAATTTTATTTGTTCTGTTTAGATATACATGACAGTACAGTGTATTTTGACATATTATACATACATGGAATATAATTTAGGATCCCATTCTTGTGGATGTACTAGTTCCTTTCCTTCTTAATTGATTGACTGATTGATTGATTAATACATGTGACCATTTCATCAATAAAAGATCCTTGGGGAAAGATATTACAAAGTAAATTTTGTTTTTTTCTCATTGAATCCTGATTAAATAAAAATCCAATGTTTTATATATTTAAAGGAAATTTAGAATTTTATTTTGCAGGGGCTTGGGGTACATCCTTGAGTTGTAGAAGCACATGCTTAGAATGTACAAAGCCCTGGGTTCAATCTCCAGCAACCAGTACCCTACTCCCAAAGAAAAGAATTTCATTTTTCCAAATATGTCCAAGAAGTATCAGAAATAAGTATATGTCTGGTTCATCTCAGAATGGACAACGAAAAGTATATAATGAGAAAAAAAATGTATCAGTGAACAGAAGTTGTGTTAAATGGTTTATAGTAAACAACTTTTCCTGTAACTTGAAAAAATAATAGTAAAACTAAAAATAAGCAGAAATCATCCTTTTTGGATTTTTTTTTTTTTTTTTTTTTTTTTTTTTTGGTGCTGGGGATTGAACCCAGGGGCAGTCCACCACTGAGCCATATCCCCAGCACTATTTTGTATTTTATTTAGAGACAAAATCTCACTGAGTTGCTTAGGGCCTCGCTAAATTGCTGAGACTGGCTTTGAACTCGTGATTCTCCTGCCTCAGCCTCCCAAGTGCTGGGATTACAGGCGTGTGCCACCACACCAGCATGGATCATTTTTAAGACATAGGAATTAGCAAACTTCTTTTTACATTCTCCCTCTTTCATGGCCCTTCAACTTTATTAATATAATCTGAATGTTTACTTTCACTTAATACTAAACTATTATTTTGAACTCTAGTACTTTCTCTTAAAAACACTTTGATATTTATGTTGTGTATTCTAATTAAAAGTCCAATGATTTTTTGAACTAACATATGTTCAACGGAATACAACACTCATTACTAGTCATACTATCATTGGACTATTTCATTCTTCGATTTTAATTCCTTTCTCAGTTTTTATGTATTTCTTTTTCAAGTAACTTTTTCGAAGAAGATTATTTGAATTAATTAACTTTTTCTCTTTCAAATGCCTCTTAGTTTTATGCATTGCTGGATGATACACATGGTCAGCACGGTTATTTTATTATAATGAAAAACCCTTTGAAGATTCCAGTGATGCACAGGTTATAGGAATCATAGAAAAAGGTAAATGTTCTTAAACTCAAGATTGTCATATATTTATTTATTTTAATTGACAAAATTGTATAGACTTGTGTCATACGACATGATGTTTTGATATAGGTATACATTGGGTATAGTCAAATGAAGCTAAGTAATAAATGGGTTATCTCATATGCATATCATGCATGCGTGTGTGTGTGTGTGTGTGTGTGTGTGGTGAGAACACTTAAAATCTACTCTCTTAATGATTTCAAGTGTACCATACATTGTTAACTGTAGTCACCATGATGTGGATCCCTTGACCTTATTTATGCCTCTTATCTAACTGAAATTTTGTGTCCTCTGATTTACACCTCCCCTTCTATCCCCTATCCTCAGCTTCTGGTAATCACCATTTTACTCTCTGGCTTTTCTTGGGTGGGGGGACAGTACCAGGGATTGAACTCAGGGTCACTCAACCACTAAGCCACATCCTCAGCCCTATTTTTCTTTTATTTATTTAGAGACAGGATCTCAATGAATTGCTTAATACCTCGCCATAGCTGAGGATGGCTTTGAACTTGCGATCCTCCTCCTGCAGCCTCCTGAACCACTGGGATTATAGGAGCCTGGCACTCTCTGGCTTTTAAAAGTCTGATTTGGGCTGTTGTACCTTCCACCTATCAGTGGGATCATGTGGTATGCCTTTTTGTGCCTGACTTGTTTCACTTAACAAAACGTTTTCCTTTCATGTTGTCATGAAGTGGATTTCCTACTTTTTTAACGACTAAATAATATTCTACTTTGTGTGTTTATAGATACATGTGTTACATATATATACATACACACACATATATATGGATATATATATATATGTATTTATGATTATGGTTTAGATATGAGGTGTCCTCCTATGAAAGCTTGTTATACAATGTATAAGTTCAGAGGTGAAATGATAAGATTATGAGAGGTAACCTAACCAGGGGATAAACGCATTTGATGGATTTAATAATTTAAGTGGATTACTGGGTAACAATAGGCATGTAAGAGCATGGCTTGAGAAAGTAGGTCACCGAGGGTGTACCTTGGGAATTATATTTTGTCCCTGGCTCCTCATTCCCTTTCTCTGCTTCCTAGCTTCCAGGAGTTAAGTACCTCCTCTCCTTCAGGCCCTTCCACCATGATCTTCTGCCTAAACTTGGGTCCAAAGAAATGGAGTTCACAAAAACAGTCTGAACTTCTGAAACTGAATCCAAATAAACTTTCCCTCCTCAAAGTTGTTTGTTGTCAACTATTTTGGTCACAGTGATGAAATACTAACATAAATACCATTTTTTCTTCATCCATTCATCCACTGATGGGCTGGGCTATTGTAAATAATGATGTAGTTAACACAGAATGCACTTATCTCTTTGATATACTGATTTCATATTTTTTGCATATATACTTACTGGTGAGATTTCTGAATCATATAATAGGTCTATTTTTTATTTTTTCAGTAACTTCTATGTTGTTTTCCGCTGTGGCTGCACCAACTTTTATCAACAGTGTACAAGAGTTCCATCTTTCTAAATCTTTGCCAACACTTGTTATCTTTCATTTTTTTAAATAATAGACAATGTAACTAGTGTGAAATTTATCTCACTATGATTTTAATTTGCATTTCCTTGATGCTTAATGATGTTGGGTATTTGTTCAAATATGTATTGGCCTTTCATATATTTTCTTTTAGGAACTATCTATTCAGGTCCTTTGAGTTTGGCAGATATTTAAGACACTATTTTGTCTAAAAATTTTTAGGCTTTTCAGGGATGCGTAATCACTAAATGAATATGCTCAGGACAAAGTTATAATGAATGAATTGGAGAGAGAAAAATTAGAAGAAAGATAACCAGTGATAGTCCAGAAAAATGAAAATAGAAACCTTGATCCATTTTTAGTAAGTATTGCTAAAATTATTGATTTAAAATACAATTCATTTTATTGAAAATTATGAAAAATCTTGAATATACTAAAAACTGAAGAAAGTAAATAGATTTTCATACCTACTATAACCACCAACCACACATCTGAAGAAATTTTTTGTGTAGGTTTTCTAAGTTACAAGTTGATATCACTATTAGGGATATTTTTAATTAACTTAACCGAATTATAGACAAAATTTCCCTAGAACCAGATTTTTCTGCTTTTTGGGATCTCTTAGTGCTGTGGTCTAAACATTTATGCTACTACCAAATGCATATGTTGAAATCCTGCCCCCAAAGATAATAACATTAGGTGGAGCTTTTAGGTTTTGAGAGTATATCTCTGTGAAAGAGATTAATTCCTTTATATAAGTGACCTGAGAAAGCTCCCCTCCCTCTTTTGCTAGGTAAGGATACAGTGAAATGATGTCCATCTATAAGCCAGAAAGCAGGTCCTTAACACACACTAAATCTTGTACTTCCTAGTTCCCAGAACGGTGAGCAATAATTTTCTGTTGTTTGTAAAACACCCAGTCTATAGTGTTGACTATATCATCTTTCTTATCAGATTTTTAAGAAGTCTTATCTAGTGATCCAGTTAATGAACCATTTTAGACTGTTCAGTAATGAATTTAAGACCTCAAAGTAGATTCCAGGAGGTTCAATTATTTTGTTAGTAATGTACATATTAAATAAATTGTTACTCCCTTTTATATAAGCAGAATCATGGACAAAAGGCATATAGAAATTTAAATATAGATGGAGACAAAAGATGGTGGAATAGGGGAGGTTGTTTTACTGGCTGCTTGATGGAGAGACACCAGGAAAACAGACAGGCAGTTTCTCAACAAGGTGAGTGAAGAAAAAAAGCAGGGGACCTTACTGGAATTGAAAACTGGACATTCAAAGCATATCAGCACTCAGGAGTTTGGATATAATTAGGAAGAAATCCCCGGTGGCACAGCTGCTGCCACAGTCAGTCCAGAAGCTCCAGGCAGAGAAGTCCATCCATGAGAATAGTGGAGGGATAAGAGAATTAAAGGAAACAGCATTTTGAGTAAGCCTGGGGCATGTATGTGTGTGGAGCATTTAGAGGTCAAGGACATTGCCCAGCAAACCCGAAAAACAATATTCCCAACAATATTCCTTGTCGGGAACGAAGCAGTCATCTCTCCAGGCGGTGTGTGGAGGACAAAGGAAGGAACCATTCTGCAGCTGCTGTGTGAAGGGCCAGCAACTGAGGGGGCTGATTTCAGGCAATCCGAGTTTGACCTGAAATATAGGCCCAGTAAACACATGCTGCATGACATAGAGTGGGCTTAAGTGACCAGGAGAAAATCAAACATGGAGAGAGGTTTACATAGGGGACAACTGGTCTTGGAAACCCACGCAGCTCTACCCTCCCCTTCCAATCCAACTGCTTGCAGTACCAGTTGGGAGAGTCACATCTAGCCGAGAACTCAGAAGGGCAGGGCTGGGAGAAATTGGAGACTGAAGCTGAGACCAGGAAATGTGGGATCTGCAGGTGACCAAGGGGACTAAGAATTGGGTTCTCTACCACATGAGTGGAACCCAAGCGAGATCCCTGGGGTTAAGTCTTCCAGTGTGGGTCAGCAAGTATTGGGCACTGGAGGTGTGCTGGTTTAAAATCTCCAGACCAATTAGCATTCAGTGAAGAGCCTGGAACCCACTTAAGCCTAAACCCTGCCTCCAGGAACTCCACGATGGGATTACCACTCTCACTCCAGCAATCCAGAGGGTAGAGCATCAACTCTAGAAGACACACCTAAAACTGCTCAGAAGAGAAGTGGAGAATATTTTGAACTCCAATAGGAAGAATTCTTTAACTTTTCATCAAGATTTTTTTTCTTTTCTCTTCTTTTTTTTCTTTTTCATTGTTTGATTGTGACCTTAATGGTACATGAACATTTATACAGTCTCCTATATTTTTTCACATCTCTAGCATTTTTTAATACACTTATCTTATATGGATTAGTTTTTTTGGAACTAAGATGTTTGATTAGTATATTTTAGTTTTATTTTGTATTCTCTATTTTTAATTTTTTTAAAAAATGTCTGCTTTGTACATATTTTTATCCTACCTGTTTCCCTTGATTCTCTCTTCTGCTAACAGCCAATCTCTATTATTCTCTTTCACTCTTCCTTTACTCTTTTTCTTCTGTCTACTCTACTCCTCCTTCATAATCATCACATCCTATCTTATTTATATTCTCTCTCTGTCCACCATTTGGAAATATAAATCCTTTTGCAAACTTACTCTTTTTGTTATAAGCAATAACTGATCATATCATTTCTGTTTATTGTGATAATTAACATTGTATATGTCATAGTAAGGACTATTTGGTTTAATGCTCTAAATCATTTGCATTGGTTGTTATTATTTGTCTCCCCCTAAACAGTGAGGTACTGGAAACCTCAGGGAAAATATAAGTCCACAGGGTAGAAACTCTACTGCCTCAGAGCCATACCGTTAGATGGGTGGACACACAAACAACAGGAAAAAGCAAGGGAACAAATCACCCCAAGCAAAACAAGATACTCCAAAAACAGAATTCATTGACACCACAGTGGAAAAAAATGTTAGAGGAGTTTAGAATGTACATAGTTAGGCTGATCTGTGAACTAAAGGATGATGTAAAAAGACAAATGCAGGTAGTGAAGATCACTTCAATAGATAGAGATTCTGAAAAAAAAAAAAAAACAGAAATTCTTGAAATGAAGAAAACAATAAACCAAATTAAAAATTCAATAGAAAGCATTACCAACAGACTAGACCACTTGGAAGACAGAACCTCAAGCAATGAAGACAAAATATATAATCTTGAAAATAAAGTGGACCACAGAGAGAAGATGTTAAGAAACCACAAACAGAACTTCTAAGAATTATGGGATAACATGAAAAGACCAAATTTAAGATTTATTGGGATAGATGAAGGCATGGAGATACAAACCAAAAGAATGCACAATCTTTTCAATGAAATAATATCAGAAAATTTCCCAGATTGAAAGAATGAAATGGAAAATCAAATACAAGAGGCTTACAAAATGCAGAATGAGCAAAATTGCAACAGACCCACATCAAGGCATATTGCAAAGAAAATGCCTAACATACAGAATAAGGATAGAATTTTAAAGGCTGTGAGAGAAAAATGTCAGATTACATATATGGGAAAACCCATACAGAACTCAGCTGACTTCTCAACCCAGATCCTCAAAGCTAGGAGGTCTTAGAATAATATATGCCAAGCTCTGAAAGAAAATGGATGCCAATCCAAAATCCTATATCCAGCAAAATTAAGCTTCAGATTTAAAGGTGAAATAAAAACTTTCCATGATAAATAAAAATTAAAAGAATTTGCAACCAAAAAGGCCATACTTCAGAATATTCTCAGCAAAATATTCCATGAACATGAAATGAAAAAAAGTGAAAACCAGTGAAGGGAGGAACTACACTAAAGGAATAGTCATTCAAAGGCGAAACTATTTTGAATTAAAAACTAGAAATAAACCAAAATGACTGGGAACACAAATACTATCTCAATACTAACCCTGAACATTAATGGCCTAAACTCCTCAATCAAAAGACATAGACTGGCAGATTAGATTAAAAAACAAGACCCAACAATATCTTGTCTCCAAGAGACTCACTTCATAGGCAAAGACATCAATAGAGTGAAGGTGAAAGGATGGGAAAAAATATATCACTCACATGGATCATGTAAACAAGTATTTCTATCCTCATATCAGATAAAGTGGACTTCAAGCCAAAGTTAAGGGACAAAGAAGGACATTCTGTACTGCTTAAGGGAATTATACATCAACAAGACATAACAATCATAAATATTTATGCCCCAAACAATGGAGCATCTATGTACATCAAACAAACCCTTCTCAAATTCAAGAATCAAATAGACCACAACACAAAAATACTGGGTGACTTTAACACACTTCTCTCACCACTGGATAGATCTTCCAAACAAAAACTAAACAAAGTCACTAAATAATACAATCAATAATTTAGACTTAACAGACATTTCTACAATATTTCATCCATTAATAACTGAATACACTTTCTTCTCAGCAGCTCAAAGATCCTTCTCTAATAAAGACCATGATATGTAAGCTATCATATATATTGGCATACAGCTGTAACATTACCTTAATACAATTATAGCATCTATAGGGTTAGTTTGATAGTTCCCTTTCCATTGATATTAATTTTTGTGTTCTAGCTTTTTTCTTGATAAGACTTGTTTGATTTTTATCAAATTTTAGCTGTATTATTTCTTCTCTATCTCATGTATTTCTGCTCCTACTCTTGTTTTTTCCTTCCTACCACTTAATTTGAAAAAATATGATTGTTATTCTAGCTTCTTTATGATACAAGTACTTTAGGTTATAAATATTCATCTGTGTACCATTCATCCCCAAGATCCTGATATTTTAAACTTTTATTACCACTGAGTTCAAAGTACTTTTATTTACTTTTTATGTGCTTTCTTCCTTGACCTCAGAGATATTTATGTGTGCCATTTAATTCGGAAATAGTTGACATGGGGGGAGGTTCTGTATATCTTAAGGTGATTGATTTCTAATGTACTAAATCATGCAGGAAATACCATCTACATGATTTCAATTTTTTAAAAAAGTAATGGAAATGCTTTTTATTTTGTCCATATTGGCTACATACATGTCAAAACTGATCAAATTGCATACTTCAAATATGTGCGTTTTATTGTACTTCAACTTTATCTTAATAAAACTATGGGGAAAAATATAGATAGGGAATGAGAATTGCGAAGAATTTCATGTTTGCCCAATCACTTGAGTAAATAATTATGAAACCATCTTGGATTTATAGATTGCTCTTTTTTAGAAAGAACTTAAAGATAATTATCAGTGCAGACAACATAAAAGAATATCAACTCATATGAGACACTGTAATAATAAATTTTGTTAGAACTGGAGGTCCTGATCTTTTGGACAGCAATGCTGGTTTTGCTTTTACTGTATCTTAAAACACTTCATCATTTTATCCATTCTCTTGGAACTCTTAAAACAAAGAGTCTCATGGTTTCTTGCAAGAAGAGGTAAGAAAAGCATAAAGAGGAGAAGAATGCAGATCAAAGTCTATCTAAAAAGAAGAACTGAGAAGGTAATATTTTCTTAGCATAAGGTGCTAACACTCAAGTAAAGCTGGTATTTTGGAGCCAACCAAGAAAACAGCCAGCAAATGATATAGTTTGAATACCTCCTTTCTTCCTAGAGGTGTAAAAGGATGCCATGTGGGCTCCTTCAGCTTTGGAGGAACTCCAGAGAAATATCTCACCAAGGTTTCATGACAGATAGGGGGCCAAATGCATCCCAGATAAAATTCTTGTGGTGTGTGAAGAAGGTGTTAAAGAGCCAACAAAAAGTCATTTTCAGGTTTCTCTGAGCCAGATAAGAAAAAAATTTAAAAACACCACAAAGGATAAGAAGTCGAACCTGACAGAGATTCCAGATGAGTTTTAATATTTTAGAATATTTAACCTATACCCACCTCATTCCTGTTCCTAATGGAGGTGAGGCTGTGGTAACACTAGCCTCACATGACCTATGAAAAGCAACATCAGTCAGTAACAGAATGGAAAGAAGGCCTGAAAATACATCTGAGAAAAAAAGAAGGAGTTCAACTCAGAGAGCAAAGCCATCTGGCATAGACAGAGCTTCTAACACCACAATGGTGTACTAGAACTCATAAGAAGGTCATGTGGGATTTTAAATATGTGTAAGATAAAGATGCTTAGAAAATTCCCTGCTGAGAAAATAGAGAGTACATATCAAAGGTTCACTGGCATTGACCACAAAATCATTCCTCTATTGCAGTCTGTAGACAGCTGTTTAAAATGAGGGAGGAGAAGAGCTGAGGAGAGATAAAGGAGAAAACCCTTTGGAAAGCACAAAAGTCTCCAAACAGCTCCAATCTTAGAGTGTTATGATGTTAAAATACGAGGCACATTATCAGGAGATGAAAGTTCAAAGAGGCCTCAGCTTTGTGTTGGATAAACAAGAACATATGCCTAGCCTCAGAAATATTTCAAATGTGTTGTGAAACTTCACTCAGTTAGGAGAGAAATGTTAGAGTTCAACCGTGAAAAATTCAATTGCATATTTGAAAAAAGCAGGTGCTGGGAAAGACCACAAACTTTCTAAGTGTGTCAGCACCACACACCACAACAGCAAACAGAAGAGAAATGTTATTAAGGCTTAGAAAGGTTTTCTGAGCAATGGATCACACAAGCCCAAGCAGCATTTACATGTCATTGTGGAAATGGCATTCCTTCCAGAGAAAAACAGAAGCTGACAAGAAAATGGAGACATTGAAAATATTTCACAGCTGGCTGTGGTGAGAAATTATAAAATGGAGAGATATTCAGGCAAAAATCACCCCATATACCAGAAGATCTCTTTTGAAGAAGTTTAATTAAAAAGGAAGAAAAAAATTACATAGTCTAAGCCCAAAATTAGTTCATCACATCCCTGTTCCATAGGAATTTTATTTGTTGATTTATGAACTGTGATAGCCTAAGAGAAAATGTATACCTCATCAAAAATATTTTCTTAATCCTATTGATGAAGGGATTTTTAATGTAGATATCCCATGTAGACACCTGAGTGGCTTCTATTTTTATTTCTTTTGTACCCACTCCCTTATATGGTACTTCATAAACCATGAGGGGGACTCAATTAAGGTTGACTGATTGAACAAAAACTCAATGCCCCAAACAAAGGGAAAGTCAAATAGTTCCAGAACCCTAGGCAAGTTAAATGTTGGACAGCAGGACTGTCTATGGTTCAAATAGATGGACTGTCCCCAGCTTCAAGTCACAGTTCTCTCCTGCTCTGTCTCAGCTCCACGCACAGTCTTCCCACTGCTGGGGCCACTCCATACCGCACCCACTGTAATGATGCCCTGGTCTCCAATCCTCAATGCCAACATCTTAAACTCTGGGCTTTTGCTTTTAATACTGAGAATTTATAAATTGTATGGAACAGTATCCACATAGGAGGAGTATCAAAATCTGAGCACTGCCAATTAAAATTACTACTTATGCCCTGTCCTTTCCTCATAGCCAGACAGTGCTTTCTGGTAATCTGGAAAATTACACTGTGATGCTAAAATATGAGATCATGTTACTATGCCACTGGATTTGAGGGAGTACACCTCATAAATAAACATTTGTATTCTGTTATGAAAGAAGTTCCAGGGTATTCAAGCAGCATAACAGGATTGAGTAAGTTGCTTCTTTTGAAACCTGCATTATTCACTCAACAACACCTTCTCTCCCCTAAAAACTCTGGCACCCATTACATATTTTTAAGTAAATTTTAAAATTTTGCATTTTATCTTAAAAATGCAAGTACACACATCCTATCATCATTCATGTACTATCCACTTTCCAGAATTAACAAATGTTTATTGTTTGCCACTTTGGTTCACACAAATAGCATTTTAGACAAATATGAAACCACATTGGTTACTACTCCCCATCCCATTTCCCTCCTTCACTCTGAAGGCAATCATTATTTGCTTTATATCCTTCTAGGTCATTTTACATATGCATCTACTTATAAACAATATATACCATTGCTTTGTGTGTTCTTTTACCTCATAAATGCATTTCTTTTGTACACATTCTTCAACTTCCTTTTTATCACTCAACCTTATGGTTTAGATTGTCAACATAAAAACATATTTAACTGGTTTGTTCACTTTACCTGTTATGTACCATTTCATTATATAATTGATGATAATATAATTTCTCTATCACCCTATTAGATATTTATAATTTCTGCCATTTTACAATGTATGGATGTCCATATATGTATCTCTGCACAGGTGAAAGAAATTTCCATGGGTGCCTAATCTTCCAATAACATTGCTGAGTTATAGGATATGTATGAGTACTATCATTTTTACTACAAAATACTGAGAAACACTTTGTCAGATTTTTGTCAATTTGATGGGCACAATAAAATCTTCTTACTTTGATTTAGATTTCCTTAATGATTACCAAGCCTGAGGATCTTTTCATAATTGGTTTCCTATTTTGTAAATTGTCTTTTCATGTATTTTACCCAATCTTCTTGTGAGACTTTTGCCTTTTGTCATATTTATTTGTATGACATACACACACACACACACACACACACACACACATATATATGTATGTATGCATACACACACACATGAACTATTATGTCTCATATGTTTGCAAATATATTCTCTGCGTGGGATCTGTCCCATAACTTTGATTGTTCAGAGAGACATTTTAAACATGATTGTCCATTTTTTTCTTAATGAATTATGGTTTGAGTTTTGCCTAAAATATCATACTGCTATCATAATATAAATATACTTATGTAAATATAGAAAATATATAACTGTATGTGTATATTCTATATACATACAAATATCACACTTATTTCTCACTTTCTCTAATGTTCTACAGAAGTTTAGTTTCCAAGCCCATTTAGTGACTTCATTTAGAAGTCCATGCTGTTCAACTGGGTCTACTCTGTAACAAATTATTTTTCATCTCAATTTCAGTGCCTATCATATTAGGCAAATCGAATAAAATTTGGTATTAGAGAGACTTAAGAGCAAATCCCAGCTCTGCTACTTGCTAAGTATGGGATCATAATCTCTCAAGACCTAGATTTTCATATCTTAAAGATGGGTTTTATCATATCAGATTCTTCTATCCATCCTGATCTTATATATAAAAAGGTGAAAATTAATAGCACTCTTCAAAGTCCTTTACAATTAAATCATTTTATTCTCACAACAGCATAATGAAGGAAAATATTATCACTATTTTCTCCATTTTTATAGACGAAGAAGCTGAGGGGCCAAGAGCATAACTAACTTGATCAAGACTGAGGGGTTAATACATAGCAGATCCAGGATTGAAACTTCCCAAATCTATCCTCTATGGCACTTCACTATACTGCCTATCAATAATTTCTTCCTTGTAAAAAATGAATGCAAATATTCTTGCCTACACCCACTACTCTGTAAATGTTATTTTATTTCCTGTAAAGAGTATTCTAAATTTTTCTACTTTAATCCAAATTTGAATATGTTCCCACAGAAGAATTTACATTATTATGCAAGTTCTGTAGAACACCAGAGTCACAGAACCTACAAATTGTTTATTAAATTATAATGTAATGAAAACCTCACTATCTTTGCCTTTAACTTTGTCTTTGCCTTTTCCTCCTTGTCCTCCTTATTCTCCCTGATCTTCCTCATCCTCCCCACCCTTCTCCTTCAAGATCTTGGGAATCTTCATAAGCCCTAACTTAAACTTCGTAAAGTTAATGCTTTCAAAAAAGTGAACTTTCCAATATCTTCTTCTGACCTGCATGTGAAATATATACTATAATACCTGGAATATAGTATGTGTTCAGTAAATACCAGTTTTGTTATTTGGATTCTTTGGGGTCAGTGTGCAACATAAAACCCATTTCCTCTTGGAAGAGTAACTTGGATTTCTGCTGCAGGAAGAGTGCAAGGCAGGTGTAAGTAAGAGGATATTAAAGGGGAAAAAATTACTTTCTCCTTTCCTTTCAACAGAGGAAGTACTACAACTTGTTTCTCAAAGTTAAAGCCTTGTTTTCATCATCTTATCCACCTTCACCTCTTCCAGGAACTTCCCGCTTCCTTTAAGTCTTTATATTTTCATCCTCTTTTATTCCCTATAACAATACTTTATTTACTTAAATAACTATCAATCGTAAAGAAGAAAAATGTGGCCATAATTTTGGATAGAATGTTTTCCACTCAGATATAGACATTGATTTTCATCATATAGCATTCTTGCGTGTACATGAAAAAAAATAGAAGAAAATAAATTGAATAAGTATTCTTTAGCCTTTGTACTAACAGTCTACTTTCTCACATACTTAGTCTTGTTGATGTTATTTTTTCCACAAAATATTGTTTTCTGTGCTGGTGTTGGTAGTGCTCCTCTATTGCCCGTAAGACTTTCTTTCAAATATTTCACTCATTTTCTAAGTTTTGACAGGAATATGCTGACACTGACTAAAAGTCATGACTGCTTCTTAGTAACAGCAACTATAAAGTGCATCCCAATTTCAGCAATATTAAAATGTAAACAAGAAAAGTACAAGTACACCCCAGAAACAATGAAATGCACATCATCTCAGCTTATAATCATGACAGTCATCCCATAAAGTTAATGAGAAAATTGATTATTGTAGTAGAAGAAAAGGAAAAGCAGAAAAGATCAAACCCCATCTTAAGCCAATAATATGCTTATTCATTTATCAGCATTTATTTACATTCATTCATCAAAGATGCTGATCCAATGTGTTTGCTTTATACACTGTGATCAATACCATTTTTCTGTTTTTTTTTAATTTAACTAGGTGAGTAAGCTTTTCTTTCATAAGGTAATGATTTTCTATAGTTTTTTCAAGAATTAGCATACTACAGTAACACAGCCACATCAATGTTTATAGCAGCTCAATTCACAATGACTAGACTGTGGAACCAACCTAGATGCCCTTCAACAAATGAATGGATAAAGAAGCTGTGAGATAGATATATATATATATATAGATATATATATATATACACACACACACACATATATATGTATACATGTATATACACACACACACACACACACACACACACACACACACACACAATGGAATACTACTCAGCCATAAAGATGAATAATAATATGGCATTTACAGACAAATGGACGGAATTGGAGATTATCATGTTAAGAGAAATAAGCCAATCCCAAAAAAACAAAGGCTGAATGTTTTCCCTGATAAGTGGAGATGGTATAAAATCTGGTTGGGGGCATGGGGACTGACAGAAGAATGGAGGAATTTTAGATTATGTAGAGGGAAATGAGAGGGGGAGGGGGTAGAGGTATGAAAAATGGTGGAATGAGATATACATCATCATCATGTACATCATACATCATACATCATGTACATGTATGATTACATGAATGGAATGAATGTACATCATGCACAACTACAGAAATGAAAATTTGTGCCCCATATGTGTACAATGAATCAAAATGAAGTCGGTAAAAATAAAAATAATTTAAAAAGAGGCCCTCCTGGCAGCAGCATACCTCAAAAAAAAAAAAAAAAGAATTAGACTATAAACATTTCAATATACTATAATTCAGGCAATTGATTAATAGATCTTTGGGCTACAGTATTTATTGTAGAGTCCTGAAAGTCTGAATCTTTCTATATTGAATCAACTTTTAAAAATTTTAATAATGCTATTTGGGATAAGTGATTCAAGATTTTCATATATTATTTTAATATTCTTGACTATACTTAAGGTATACCACACAATTTTTTGTAATCCATAGTGAAATGATTACTACAATGAAGCAGATTAATATGTGTATCACATAATTTAATTAACTTGTGTGTATGCATGTGTGTGGTAAGAGCACCTAAACCTACTCTCTCAATGTATTTCTAATTTACAATATAATATTGTTAACTAAAATCCTCTTTCAGTGCATTAGATCTCTAAGCATATTGTTTCAACATAACTACAACCTCATACCTCTTGAATTGGCTACATTTCACCTTGTCATTGGAAAGCAATGCTGGCAAAACTTACAAGATTATAAAATAACTGTCTCCAAACTTCAGAAAATTTAATTTGCTTTTAAGGTATAAGTAGGTGAATTATTTTACACATACTTTAAAATAATATTTTATTACAACAATTTATACAGAAATTACTTAATTTTCTCATTTCATATAAATTGCTATATTGGCCTACCTGAAATCCTAAATTGTCTTGAGTTCTTTCTTCCAGAACAAAGGATCATTTTAAAGCACAAATTAAGAATCAAAGAAATAAAAACTAAAACAATAAAGGTCTTTTTACTGCCCATCCACATCTTTCTGGCAAGAATACAAACAATAATATTATTGGTGAAGGTATGAAGAAATGAGCACATTCATTATTACTGTGACAATATAAATTTGGATATGCATTCTGGAAAGTACTTTGGCATTATAAAATCCTTCAGTCATCTAAATGCCTTGACCTAATAATTCATATTATAAAGATTTATCCTAAGGAACCACTTTAAAAGTACTCAAAGATATAGATATAAGAATAATATGTCACAGTCATTCATAGTAGTGAAAAATCAAAACAACCGAAAATTCAACTGCAATTAACAAATCATGCATAAACTTAAAAAAATATTTTATTTTTTTATTTGTGGTGCTAAGGATCGAATCCAGGGGCCTCACACATGCCAGGCAAGCACTCTACCACTGACCCACATCCTCAGCCCTTAAAAATCATTTAGTTAATAAAAATTATGAGTTTGATACACAATATTGATGTGGCAGAATCAGTAATGTCTACTAAACGTTTCACTTGCTTCTTTCATTTCCTATCCCCTCTGTGATCAGGTAGAGTCATCTTATTCAGTCTGGCTGCAAAATGTGAAAATTAAGAATGCCACTTCTAAACTGAGGCAATTAAAAGTCCCTGTGAAATTTTCCAATCTCTTCCTTCCCTTTCTTTGCAAATCAAGGAAGCAGGGTATCCCAAACACAGCAAGATGATGGAACATCCATTACCCTGGGTCACTGAGTGAAGGTATAGAGAGCCCTCCATCAACCTATTTGGGATATGAAACACGAGCAAGGAATAAGCATTTGTGGTAACTAAATCACCTGGAATTTGAGATTTTTATAATGCAGCATGAATTGACCAAGCCTAAACAATACATTCTAAAAGGCTTATGATATATTAAATGAAACAAGCACCAGGATATAATATAGTTTTTGTATAGCAGAATGACAGTATTTTATTTTGTTTCTTCTAATCTTTTAAAATAAACATGTTAATATGGTGTGTAAGTTTAATAATTTTTCTTTCCAAAATAACAAATTATGAAATGCATAATTCAAAATCAGATACACCTAAATTTTGCTAGCTCTTTTACAAGCTAATAATTGTTAGATGTGTATAATACAGAGATAGACAAATAGACAAGATTACTCAGTCTGTGTTTGTCGACAGGACATAAGGGTGTTTATATGTTGTTACCCTGAGGCAAGTGAAAAGATCCTTGGCAGCAGAAAGTAAGCTGTGGCACCACACAATGTAGGATGGACAATTAGGAGCAAATTGTTCTCTCTATGGAAAATGCCTTAGAGGTACACATGAAGTTGGAAATTAAAAATAGAACACTTATTTATCCAAAATGCAGCACAGGTACACGCCTGAGCAGAGAACAGTATTTAAATAAAATTGGCTTTGTGACCTAGATGGAATTCTAGAAGTTAGTGTTCTCCAGTCTGCCCAGACGCTGAACTCTTCTGTCTCCACTCAACCTCTCTGCTCTTCCCACCTTGTCTCTCTGTGCTTTCAATTGCCTTCTCTCTTCAATCTCTTTTTCTGCTTATTTTATTCTCAGGAACCATCATGGCCTCAGGATATTTTCCATTGCTCAAAAATGTTTCCATTACTCCAAAAGCAGTCAAAATGGCTGAGATGAATGGCCTTTTAGATGAAAGTAGAGTTAGTTGGAAGGCTTTTCTTCCATTCCTTCATGGTAAAGAGATGGAAGATTGTAGAGAAGGATGGAAAACATAATCGTTTCTGACTTAGTGAATGTTATTGCCCCAAAGGCAGAAGATTGTTTTTCTGATATTGGTGAGCCCTATGGGAGATGTTAGGGAAAGGAGCTTTCCTTTGTGGCTGCACATGCATTGGCTTACTGGTTTGCTTGTTTTCCATTCACTAGGGCAAATCCCCAAGCAAGGAGCTCTGTAGTTCTCTGACATGACATTGATGTAATGCTTTAAAGATACTTTTCTTAAAAGCAGAGAGAACTGAATGGGGGTTTGATTTTGTGCCATGGTGATAATGAGGAGCAGCTCAGGAGGTCTGTTACTGGCAGAACTGGTGTGTGCTTTAAGACACAGTGGTGCCAAGAAACAATACAAAGTGTGAGAACAAGCAGACTGAGTCACGATCCATTGCAGATTCTAAATTGTACACTTCTGTCTCTATATATAGCATGTCAAAAGTGTCATTTTTGCTGTCATGAGAACTTTTTAGATTGTCACCACCGAAAGTACAGCAACAGCAGCATTTCTTTATATTAACTACATCTGAATCCCACAGCAAGATGTAGTTTCCCCTGACACATTTGACTTGTGGAATATTAGGCTGGGAGAATCTCTGGGAAAGGGGGGGGCACTCTTTTCGATTCTATGTAAAGAGGAGTCACTCTGGTTGACATAGACTACAGAGTGTTGTACTTTTTTGGATCTTACTGTCAGAAATCTCCAAGTACGTGTGAAAGATACATAATATTCTTTCAGCAAGGCTATTTTTTTGAACTGGTATTATGTGGGTTTGAAAACAGAATGTGAACACTCTTGTTAATAATCCTTCCATATCCTGATTGTGCAGCTGAGGTGCTGGAGGCAAGGGGTGTCACACTTTCAAGCACTGAGGGAAAGAAAACATTTTAAGGGGTCATATGTATTTCTCTTGTTATTTCTTCTTCCTTTTTTAAAGGCAACTTTGGTTCATTTGGGGCAAAAGCTCTTATTTATGCAGATACATTATAAAATAAATCTTCCTTTGTTATATAAGACAAAACAATTCTTGGGAAGTCCCTTGGGAATGCTTTAATAAATTATCTCTCTTCTTTTTTGCCTATCCCATGTACATTTTGAAAAAATCTCTAATAAATATAAATCCAGTCATCTCAAGAACATACAAGTATTCTGGCTATAGAACTCTATGACACATTCTTTAATGTGTACTTTAAACAAAAATTAGACACACATACTTACTTCATGGAACTCAAAATAAATAGAAACAGAGTCTTTACCCTCAAGAGACCTATGACATGTTTTTGAACTCTAAATACTGGCTCATTCTTTTTTACTTATTACATACAATAAAACTGACCCCTTTGGCTATATAGATCTATAAGTTTTCACAAACTTTATGTTGTGGAATACCTCCACAATCAAGATACAGAACAAACCCCCAAGTCCTTGTGCTGTCAAATTCTTCTCCCAGTCCTAAACCCTGGCAACCACTTACTTGTTTTCTGTCTCCACAGGTTTGCCTTTTCCAGAATGTCATATAAATTGAATTATACAGCCTATAGTTTTTTGAGCCTCTCTTATTTCATTTAGCAAAATGCATCTGAGCCATCCATATTGTTAAATGAATTTAGGGTGCATTCCTTTCTATTGAATTCCAGTATATGGATGGGCCACAGTTTGTTTAGATACACAGAAGTTAAGGATTTCTGGGTTGTTTCTAGTTTGGGGTGATTATGAGTGAAGTTACTATAAATATTCATGCACAGGTTGTGGTGTAGATAAAAGCTTTTTATTTTTCTTGGGTTAATACCTATTAGTGGCATTGCTGGGTCATATGGTAAGTACATGGTAAGTATATGTTTAACTTTAAAAGAAACTGGCAAATTGTCTTCCACAGTGGCTATATTATATTGTATTTCCACAAACAATGTACAAGAGTACCATTTGCTCAGAATGCTTACTCACCCTCAGGTCTTAAAAATTTTATCCATTCTGAAGTCTATAATTATAATTCATTATGATTTTAATTTGTATTTACCTAATGACTAATGATGCTGAATATCATTTCATTTCATTACTGTATCCATATATTTCTTTCTTTTTTTTTTTCAAGCTTAAAGGCAAATGTATTCAGTTCTTCCCATGCAGCACATAAGGTAACTATCTGCTCCTTTTCCAAATCAAGTGTGGGACAACCTTTGAGGATCCATTCATGGCAAACAATCTTGCAATGTGTTCTGGTAATTTTATGAGGAAAAGGACATTTTTGCTGACCTACAGATTGACCAAGTGGGGAGTGTACTGGGAGGAGAGCTAGTGTCTAATGTCTCTTCCATCACCATCAAGCTCACAGCAGGCAGGGTTGTATTAACTTGTACCAACAGATGCCTATGGAAGCCATTTAGATTTGCTACAAGGGAGGAAGGCAGGGAGAAGAGGAGAGACTTGATGTCCTATGATGGAGTGTAGAGGCTGCCGACTGGAAAAACCAGAACAATGGAAGTGAAGTTGTCCTTCTTAGGATGCTATGCCAAGCAGAAAGCCTCCAAAAAATCCTCCAGTCACTAGAACATTCTTCTTCACAAATGACACAACCTCCTCAGCTTTACTCTTGACTTCAGTTAGTATTTGATTGCTCTTACGAATCTTCAGCTGTTCTTTGGCTTTTTTCACGTCCTTTTCTACTCGCTGCCAATCAACTTTAATGTACCCAGTATGGTTTGCAAGCTGAAGAAGAAAAAATCCGCCTCCCACAGCTGTTGCAGCCAATTTTCCAACCTTTTGGAAGATGAAACCAGTGCACCATCCAGTGACACCTCCAATTAACAGCTGGGTTGCCACGCTATACTTTTCAGCTGAAGGCCCAGATTCCTGCCCAAACAATTTGCGCCACCATGGTTGTTTTTTAGCAAATTCTACAAGGTCCAGTGACTCAAAATTTCCTTCAAAGCTACCTTGACTGGACGGATGGGCGTGGCAGGACCCAGAGTAGCGCGCTGTGGTCGTCCTTACCAGGTTTCTGGCAAGTGGGGCAGATGTTTCCATTCCCACAGCGGCAGCGGAAGAGCCATATATTTCTTTATCAATGTGTGTGTACAAAATGTTTCCAATTTAAAAATGGATTCTTATTTAGTTTTTAAACTTTTCGTTTTTAATTAAAATTAAAACACATAAATTGTACAAATTAATGGGATTAACTGATATTTCCAAACATGCATGTCTTGTGCATTGATCATGTCAATCCACCCTTTTTCTTATCCTCTCCTGCAACTCCCTGCTCTCCCAACTCCCCCTTCCCAATCGCTAATAGTCCCTTTTTTACTTTCAGGTATTTTATTTATTTATTCATTTATTTATTTATTTTGGTTTCCACTTAGATAAAAAGAAAACATGTCTTTTTGTGTCCAGCTTATTTCACTTAGCATGATGTCCTCCAGTTCCATCCATTCTCCTGCAAATAACAGGACTGCATTCTTCTTCATGTATGAACACCATATTTCCTTTATTCATTCCTCTGTTGGTACCAATCTAGACTGACTTCATGTCTTGACTATTGTGAACAGTGCCACAATAAACATGGGCATGCAGTTATCTCTTTTCTTGGTTGTTGAGTTTTTTTTTTTTAATTTTTAACTTGTTCTATTAAGTTATACATGACAGTAGAATGCATTAATACATTTTGATAGATCATATGTAAATGAAGTGTAATCTCACATTTTTCTGATTCTACATACTGTAGGATCACATCAGTCATGCAGTCATTTATGTATATGAGGTAATAATGTTTGTTTCCTTCTACTATCATTCCTATCTCCATACCCCTTCCTCTCCCTTCACTTCCCTCTACCTAATATAAAGTAACTTTGTGCTTCCCTAGCACCCTGCCCATTGTGAATTACAGTCCACAGATCAAAGAAAACATTCGGCCTTTGGTTTTTCAGGTTTTGCTTATTTCCCTTAGCATGATATTCTCCAACTCCATCCATTTACCAACAAATGCCATAATTTCATATATATATCACATGTATATATGTCACATTTTCTTTATCCATTCATCTGTTGAAAGGAACCTAGGTTGGTTCCATAGTTTAGCTATGGTGAATTGAGCTGTTATAAACACTGATGTGGCTATGTCACTATAGTATGTTGATTTTAAGTCCTTTGGGTGTAAA
>JAJEJO010004567.1:101132-126117 GCA_020662805.1 Glaucomys volans | reverse complement strand
TCCATTTATTGTTTCTTGATTTTACTTCTTGAGGGTTAGGGGTCTTGTTAAGGAAGTCAGATCCTAGGCCAACATGGTGAAGATTTGGGCCCACTTTTCTTCTAGTAGTCTACAATGTGCCTATGTCTACTATGAGTGCCTACATCTTTGATCTACTCTGAGTTGAGTTTTGTGCAGGGTGAGAGATAAAGGTTTAATTTCATTTTGTACATGTGGCTGTCCATTTTTCCTAGCACCATTTGATGAAAGACTGTCCTTTCTCCAGTGAATATTTTTGGCACCTTTGTCTAGTATGAGATACCTGTATTTATGTGGGTTTGTCTCTGTGTCTTGTATTCTGTACTATTGGTCTACATATCCATTTTGGTACCTATACTATGCTGCTTTTATTACTATAGCTCTGTAGTATAGTTTGAGGTCTGGTATTGTGATGCCTCCTTCTTACTTTTCTTGCTAAGGATTGCTTTGACTATTCTGGGTTTCTTATTTTTCCAAATGAAGAATAAGATTGCTTTTTCTAGTTCTATGAAGTATCATTGGGATTTTAATAGGAATTGCATTAAATTTGTATAACACTTTTGGTAGTATGGCCATTTTGACAATATTAACTCTGTCTATCCAGGAGCATGGAAGGAGGTCTTTCCATCTTCTAAGGTCTTCTTTAATCTATTTCTTTAGTGTTCTGTAGTTTTCATTGTAGAAGTCTTTCACCTCTTTTATTAGATTGATTTCCAAGTTTTTTTTTTTTTGAGGCAATTGTGAATGAGGTAGTGTTTATTTCGCTTTTAGGGGATTCATTACTGAAGTATAGGAATGTGTTTGATTTATGGGTATTGATTTTATATCCTGCTACTTTGCTGAATTCATTTATTAGTTCTTGAAGTTTTTGATGGAATTTTTTGGATCTTCTAAATATAGAATCATGTCATTGGCAAATAGTGGTAGTTTGAGTTCTTCTTTACCTATTTGTATACCTTTAATTTCTTTTTCTGCTTAATTGCTCTGACTAGAATTTCAAGAACAATGTTGAATAAAAGTGGTGAAAGAGGGTATCCTTGTCTTATTCCAGTTTTTAGAGGAATGCTTTCAATTTTCCTCCATTTAGAGTTATATTGGCCTTGGATTTAATTAACATATATGGCTTTCACAATGTTGAGGTATGTTTCTACTATCCCTAGTTTTTCAAGTGTTTTGAACATGAAGGAGTGCTGTATTTTGTCAAATGCTTTTTTTGCACCTGTTGAGATGATCATATGATTCTTATTTTTTTAAAAATTTTTTATTTACTTATTGATTCATTGAACACAAATGGAGTACAGCTATTGTTTCACTGGTTGTACACAAAGTAGAGTCACACCATCTGTGCGTTCATGCATGTACACAGGGCAATGGTATCTGTCACACATTGTTATTATTTTTACCCCCCACCCTGCCCCCACCCCTCCCTTCCCTCTATGCTATCTATCCTTCCTCCATTCTTGCCACCCTTTCCCCCCTCATTATGCATCAACATTCATTTATCAGAGAGACCATTCGGCCTTTGGATTTTTTGGATTGGCTGATCTCACTTAGCATAACAGTCTCCAACATCATCCATTTACAAAATTATGGCATTTGATTCTTATTTTTAAGTCTATTGATATGTTGAATCAACCCTGCATCCCTGGGATGAACCTCACCTTGATCATGGTGCATTATCTTTTTAATACATGTTCATGTGTGATTTGCCAGAATTTTATTGAGAACTTTGCATCTATGTTCATCTGGGATATTGGACTGAAGTTTTCTTTCCTTGATGTGTCTTTGTCTGGTTTTGGTATCAGGGTGATATTAGCCTCATAGAATGAGTTTGGAAGGGTTCCTTCCATTTCTATTTCATGGAATAATTTGAGAGTATTGGTGTTAATTCTTCCTTGAAGGTCTTGTTGAATTCAGCTAAGAATCTGTGTGGTCCTGAGCTTTTCCTAATTGGTAGGCTTTTAATGGCATTTTTCTATTTCATTACTTGAAGTTGTTCTGTTTAAATTGTGTATGAGGGACTGGGGCTGTAGCTTAGTGTTAGAGCAATTGCCTCACACTTGTGAGGCACTGGGTTCAAGCCTCAGCACCACATAAAAAATTAAATAAAGACTTTTTAAAAAATAAAATAAAATAAATCATGTATATCCTCCTGATTCAGTTTAGGTAAGTCAAATATCTCTAGAAATTTGTCAATGTCTTCAATATTTTCTATTTTATTGGAGTATAAATTTTCAAAATAGTTTCTAATTATCTTCTGTATTTTAGTGTTGGATGTGATACTTCTTTTTAACAACCTATTTTAGTAATTTGGGTTTTTCCTCTCTTTTTCTCTTCATTAGTATGGCTAGGGGGTTATCAATTTTACTGATTTTTTTTTCAAAGAATAAACTTTTTATTTTGTCAATTTTTTCAATTGTTTCTTTTGTTTCAATTTCATTGATTTCAGCTCTGATTTTAATTATTTTCTGTCTTCTGTTTTTTGAGTTGATTTGTTCTTCTTTTTCTAGGGCTTTGAAATGTAATGTTAGATCATTTATTTGTTGACTTTTTATTCTTTTAATAAATGAGCTCAAGGCAATGAGCTGTCCTCTTAGCACTGCCTTCATAATGTCCTAGAGATTTTGGTATGTTGTATTGGTATTCTCATTTACCTCAAAGTATTTTTTCATTTCATCCTTAATTTCTTCTACTATCCATTCATCATTTATAAGGTATTATTTAGTCTCCATGTGTCAGAGTAGCTCCTATTTTTTATTTTATTGTTGGTTTCTAATTTCAGCCCATTATGATATGATGGAATGGAGGGTATTATCTCCATTCTTTTGTATTTACTAAGAGTTGCTTTATGGCATAAGATATGATCTATTTTAGAGAAGGATCCATGCACTACTGAAGAAAAAAAATGTATTTGCTCACTGATGAATGAAATAGTCTATATATGTCTGTTAAGTCTAAATTATTGATTGTATTATTTAGTTCTATAGTTTCTTTATTTAGTTTTTGTTTAGAGGATCTGTCCAATACTAAGAGAAGTGTGTTAAAGTCACCCAGTATTATTATGTTGTGATCTATTTGATTCTTGAATTTGAGAAGGGTTTGTTTGATGTACATAGATGCTCCATTGTCTTGGGGCATAAATATTCATGATCGAATGATTCTTTACAGTAGAATGAAATGAACTTCTTTGTCCCTTCTGATTAACTTTGGCTTGAAGCCCACATTATTTGATATGAGAATGGAAACCCCTGTTTGTTTATACAATATATATTAATGATATGTTTTTTTCTATCCTTTCACCTTCAGTCTGTGGATGTCTTTGCCTATGAGGTGAGACTCTTAGACACAGCATATTGTCAGGTCTGGTTTTGTAATCCAATCTGCAAGTATGTGTCTTTTGAGTGTTGACTTTAGGCCATTAATATTCAAGATTATTACTGAGATATGACTTGTATTCTCAGTCATTTTGGTTTATTTCTGGCTTTTAATATGATTTAGTTTCTTCTTTAATTATTCCTTTAGCATAGTTCCTCCCTTTGCTGGTTTTCACTTTTTTTTTCACTTTGCCCTCATGGAATATTTTATTGAGAGTGTTCTGTGCAGGCTTTCTAATTGTGAACTCTTTTAACTTTTGTTTATCATGGAAGTTTTTTATTTCATCTTAAAATCTGAAAGTTAATTTTGCTGGATTCTTGGGTGGCATCCATTTTCTTTCAGAGCTTGTAATATGTGTTCCATGACCTCCTAGCATTGAGGGTCTGGGTTGAGAAATCAACTGAGATCTGTATGGGTTTTCCCCTATACTTAATTTGTTTGTTTGTTTGTTTGTTTTTTCTCTCATGGCCTTTAAGATTTTATCCTTATTCTGTGTTTTAGTAATTTTCATTATAATGTGTCTTGATGTGAATCTGCTGCAATTTTGTACATTTGGGATCCTCTAAGTCTCTTGTATTTGATTTTCCATTTCATTCTTTAGGTTTGGGAAATTTTCTGAAATTATTTCATTGAAAAGATTGTGCAAGATTCCTTTGGCTTGTGTCTCTGCTCCTTCTTCTATCCCAATAACTCTCAAGTTTGGTCTTTTCATGTTATCCCATATTTCTTGGAAGTTCTGCTCATGGGTTCTTACCATCTTCTCTGCATGGTCAACTTTATTTTCAATATTAAATATTTTGTCTTCATTGCCTGAGGTTCTGTCTTACAAATGGTCTAGTCTGTTGGTGATGCTTTCCACTGAATTTATATTTTGGTTTATTGTTTCCTTCATTTTTCAGATTTCTGCTTTTTTTTTCCACAATCTCTTATTGACGTGATCTTTCACTTCCTGTATTTTCTCTTTAATTTCTCTTTATGCCATCCTTTACTTCACAGATCAGTTTAACTATGTCCATTCTAAACTCCTTCTCAGACATTTTTTCTACTGTGTTGTCAGTGAATTCTCTTATTGGGGCATTATGTTCCCTTGTTTTTTCATATTGCTTGTGTGTTTTCCCATCTAGTTGTATGGACCTAAGGCAGTGCAGATTCTACCCTGTAGACCTATATTGTCCCTGAAAATTTCCAGTATCCCACTGTTGAAAGGAGTCCAATACCAACAGCCCCTTGTGCAAACAACATAGAGCTTCAAATCTAATAGCTCCCACTGATGTGTTCACTGCCCTCTCACTGTAAACAGGAATTGTGAGTTCAATCACTGTCCAAAATAAAAACAGAAAATTTGCCAAACAGATTTACAATCTCAAATAGTGGACAAAGAAAGAACAGAAACAGTGCAGGACATGGTGTTCATGAGGGAGAAAGAGAGAAGCCAGAGGCAATAATCCACAGGAAGAGTGGAAGAGGAACCAACAGATATTGACTGTTACGTGGAGAAAGGTAGAAAGGGAATTCAGGAAGACAGACAAGCAAGAGGAAGAATATATACAAAGAGAAAAAAACTAAAAATATAAGAATAATATACAGCAGAACTGCAAAACACCATGCATATATCACTGTCCTCCACAAACTGATGCACAAAAAATACCTTGCTTCAAATATGGTGGAAAGAGATGTCAGAGAAGAAAAAAATAAAAATAAAATATCTCTCAATGGAAAATTGAACAATGGTCTCTGCTAGTGTCCAAAAGCTTCTCAGCCATCTCTGAATTCTCACAAGGCTGCCTGGCCCAGACAGGCCCTGGCATTCCTAGTCACTATCCCACAAATCTTAGCATCAGATGTCCTGGATTTAGTCACGTTGAAGTTCCAAGACCTCAATTTGGAGAGAGACCACCGAAGATGAGCAATCCTGAGAGACAGTAACTAGATGGTGGCAACCAGCACTCCCAGGAGGAAGACTCCAGGAGCAGCCAAAGTCACAGGCACTCTGACACTGAACCTCCAGGTCCTGGCCAGTGTCCCCACACGGGGTGGCTGTGCCCCAATATGGCAGTGGCAGCAAACCTGCCAGCACCCCATACAACCACCAGGCTCTGGACAGCATCTCAAAATGGATGCAGCTGTGTGCAACCAAACCTGGAGTGTCCCTGGCAACAGACCTCTGAGCAGTGATGGAAGGGGTAGTGGCAGAGTTCAGTGGAAGCAGGCAGGGGGTCAGCAGCAGCTGCAGTCATCAGTGGTGTTGGCAGCAGCTGGGGGGGACAGTGGCAGCAGTGGCAGTGGTGGCAGCAGTGGCTGTGGTTGCAGCCATAGCAGCACCCAGAGAGAAGACCTCCACATGACCTCAAGGTGACCTCAGGGGAGCGGCAGTGGCTTTGAGGACAGAGTTGTAGGTGGTAGCAGCACCTGCAGTGGTAGCAGAAGAGTAGATGGCAGACGTGCCCTGAGAAAAGACCTCTGGGCACCTGTAGCAGCCGTGTTGGGGGGCAGCTGTGCCTGGAGAGAAAACCTCTGGGTGACATTGGCACCCAGGGAAACGCCAGTTATCTTTTTTGTATGCTGACTTGACTTCCATTAGAAATACACCCAGGAGTGGAATAGTTGGATCATATGGTAGTTCTATTTTCAGTTTTTTGTGGAACCTCCATACTGTTTTCCATAGTGGCTATACTAACATACATTTCCAACAGCGTAGAAGAGTTTCTTTCTCTCCACACCCTCTCCAGCATTTGTGATTTTATTTATTTTTGAAAATAGACATTCTAACTGGGGAAGAAATGAAATGTGGTTTTGATTTTTACTTCCTTGATGGCTAAAGATATTCAGCATTTTTTCATATTATTCAGCATTTTTTCATATATTTATTGACCACATATTTTTTCTGGGTTTTAAGAGTTGTTTATACATTCTGGATAAAAAATTGTTAAATATACATTTTGTAAATATTTTTGTGAAATCTACATCTTTTCATTTTTTAGCATATCTTTCACAAAACAGATTTTGACTTTGATGAGATCCAGTTCATCATTTTTCCTTTTGGTACTTTAAATATTATATCTAAGAAATACGTGTGGCACAAAGTCATATAGATTTTCTTATTTTTTTGTTCTAGCATTTGATAGTTTTCAATTTTATATTTAAATCTATTACCCATTTTGTTTTTATAAAGTATGAGATATGGTTCAGCTTTTAATATAAATAGCCAAGTCTTTTAGAATAATTTTGAGGATAATACTGTATTTTCTTCCTTAAATTGCCTTTTTACACTTGCCAAAGATCAACTGCTGTAATATGTGTGGGTCTATTTCTGACCTAATTGTTTTCTTCCAAGCTATGTGTCTATCCTTTCACCAATGTGCCACCACTTTGATTACTATAGTTTAACAGTAAATCATAAATCAGATTGCATGAGTCTTCCAATTTGTTATTTTCCAAAACTGATTTAGCTATTCTAGCTCCTTTCCCTTTCCATGTGAAATTCAGAATTAGCTTGTTGATTTAAAAAAAAATAATATACACACTCATGTGCGTGCACACACACACTCACTCATAGAATTTGATCTGGGATTGTGTTAAATCTATATAATTTTGAGAACATAAATACATTTCTGAAAAAACACAACTAAAAATACCAAGAGTCATCCTAGAATTAATCTACGTGAGCTACCATTCCTGTTTGTGATCTTGGCATTGGATAGTTGTATAACATCTCTCTTTTAAAATGGTGCCCATTGATAGAGCCTTGGAGAAAATGCTGAAATTACAAAACTTGCTTTGTGGTCCAATATATTATAATGGCAGGTTTAATTATAAATCACAACCAGAATTCAGGTGTGAGAATCAGCTGAAAAGGCCTTAAAAGTTAACATTAAGTATAAAAGGATAGCTCATCCTCCAAATACTGTGTCATAATAGCAAACTTCAAACTGGCAACATGATTCTCTCTGCCCAAGAGGATTGAGTGATATCACACAGAGAACCACTATTTCCTTCAGTGTCTCTGTCCGTCCTGTTTGAAGAATGACAACACAGCTGCTTAGGGACACAGGCTCCAACTTAAATTATGAAAATGAAGGAAGTAAATGAGGTATTCACATCATATTGGAATAATTCCTAATCCAAAGGGAGCTTATGAAAAGGAGCCTGAAATTGATGCTCATAGGGCTCTAAGATCACTGCAATGTTAATACCACAAAAAAACTGCACCCTTTTCAGTATTTCATCCATACCCTGCTTGTTTCTTCCCTTCAATTGGACTGTCTGATGCTCTGCCAGTTTTCTCAGTTTCCTGCAGATTTCTACTGTGGAAGTTGTAAAAAATCTTTAAACTGCACCAAAGCAAGTTGACATGGGGTAGCCTAGTGTCTTGAGAAATTTTCAGACAAAGTCTGTGGATAAAGTATAACAGTATGTTTGGCACATTGATGGAGGAAAATACAAGAGAATTAGTTTTTTCTTGTCACATGCTTTCTGGACTTGTTTTAAATTTATTTATAATACTGCTGTAATTAATATTATGCTCATTTAGTTGAAATTATTTTGTCTCTTCCTTTGGAAATAGAACTCAAGATTGATAAATAATAACACATCATATAAGCACTGTAGATTATTTAACACTCTAATTAATGTGATACTTTCTGTCCCAAAATGACAACTTTAGAACTTTATGGATGTAAGCTTGTCAATCTCAGATTATGAATAGTGTTTACATTTGAAAGATCAATTTGATACATTAGTAAAGTGGTTAATTTTACCTTTAAACCTTTCGTATAAAATAAATGGTGGAGTGATCAAGATGAAAAAGTTCTCATTAGAAACTGACGTTGTCTGTATGACATTGAGCCAGACCAGACCACACAAGCTCATGTGAGTTCAAAGATTTTTGAGAAATCAGATTCTGCTAAGGTTCATTTACTTTGGTTGACTCTCAAACTAGCACGGCAAAAACTACTAAGGAGATGGGAGTAAAAGTGAGCCGAGGATAAAGGAGAAGGGGGTAGAACACAACTTGCTCTCTCTAGAGCCTCTCTTGTTCTGACATTCCACAAGGATTCATCTAGTTGTAGAAGCTGGACTCTCAGGCTCTCTTCCCCTTAATACTTTCTCAGCTGGAGGATGAGAAGGGTGTCAGCTCTCAAGGTTTCACCCTATTAGCACATGAGGAAATTCTTGCTGTGCCCAGTTATCTATGTTCCACATCATCAGCCTTTCTTATCAGGGCACTAGCTGGGCCATGACCTGGCACAGGTGTTCTTCCTCCTCATGTGCTGCATTTAGAGTTACATCCACTTGGGCCTCATTAGACTGTCGCTTCCCTCTGTCAAGCATCCTTCCTCTGGTAGAGATTTTGCTGAGCTTTGTCACTACTTTACCAATAAGGTGTGTCCACAACAAGACATATTTAAACACTTGGAATTCTCAGCCTCTGTGACTAACTTTTAACTAATAGATTCAGTTTTCCAGAAGCTAACTAAGATCCAGACACAAGAAGAACAACTGGGTAATGACAGAATAAATTAAAGCCTGATTGATTCTGGATTTATTTTTTAGGAAGTTTTGTGTTTTTGTTTTTGTTTTTGTTTTTCTTTTCTTTTTTTATTTTTTGGTCTTCTTGTGTTGTTGTTGTTTTTAATGTGCCATCCAACCCTGGAGTCATCAAACAGACATTATATAGAAAAGCATCCAAAGAAAAAGAGACAAAGAAAAAAATTGTTTTACAACAAAACACCTCAATTAACCTTTTTAGGCTCTGAAGATTTCTATGTCTCTGGACTCTCAGATATTCAGTCCTTCAGTTATAAAAATAAGTAGAATAAATTTACAGACAGCATAATTTATTCAATCAAATAGAATAAGATCAGGTTACATCCATGCAAAGATGCATTCTTTGTAGCATCAGGAGCACCCCTGCTTCCTCAATGAGTAAGAAGGATGCCTCCTCACTGTGGGAGTGTTGCTTCTAAAGAGTTGCCTTCTAAAGAGAGTTGCCTTCTATGGAGTATCCCTCCTCACTGTGTAAGATGCTTGATGTAGTCAAACATCTGATGATTACTATCTTCTTCCCAGGATGTAAAAATATAATATTAACCCACAGCATTTAAAAGGTAAGATGAAGACTAAAAGCAGAATAAAAATGCGACTGCTAGGAAGGAATTTAGAGAGTTCATGAAAGAAGGGTAATGCTCTGTGAATAGGACACTGGAGAGTTCAAAAACAGGAGAGAAGAGAAAAGGGAGATCAGCAGAGGTAAGGAAAGCAGCCTCTCAGAGTTACCCATAACTGGAGAGAGTACTTCATGGAACCTGAAGAAAGTGTTTATAAGAGGGAAAGAAAAATCAGGAGTAGAGCTTTCCTCCATTCCTGACTGCCATAGAATGACAACAGAATATAAAGCTAATATGCCAGTACTAGCCCAGGAAATGGAGAGAAGTCCTGGAAATGGGTGGTGGGGTGGCTGCCATCATGTCAGCTACTTGAGAATTTCTATTGTACTGTAAATGATAATGAGACCAGGGCAAAAGAACAGTCAGGGTAAATAATGAATGATTGGGTCAGGAAGATGGGGCTAGTTCAAAATGAAATGGAATGCTAATACCTCCAGAACACTTCACCCTTCTCCTCACCTGTTGCCAAGATCCACCTGCCTCAGAGAATTGTTCCTCCCAACTAGGAGTAGTTAATGAGTACCCTCTAGGTGGCTCCTTTCCTGCCTTTCTGGGCAGATATGGAAAATAGGGAGAGGTACTCTCTGGATGACTCTCTTCCTGCCCTTTTGGTCAAGTAGGCATTGGTGGAATCATGGAATCTGAGGAGGGGGCATGAGAAGAAAGGAAACTTGAAATCTATAAAGGGACAGGACACCCTCTACTCCCTTGGGGCACCCAGCTCTGGATCCCCTCCTCTCCAGAGATCAATCTCTCTCTCTCTCTCTCTCTCTCTCTCTCTCTCTCTCTCTCTCTCTATTCTTTAAATAAAACTTTTTGTGCTTGCCTCTGCATGTCTCCTGTGTTCAGTCTTCAACACCAGGGGAACGCGGATCCAATCCTCATTATCAAGACAGGTTTCAATAATGGAGGGCCAATTTGTGATTTTCTGTATCTTGAGGTACCTGGGAAGTAGTTACAGGAGAACTTGAAAAACTAAACAAAATAAAACAAAACAACTCACTAACATTCTATAACTAAAAGGATTGAGGGCAGGATTTGAGAAAGGCAGCCATGGCAAATAGAAAATATGGTGGATGGGCTTTTCTTCTGGAGCAGATGGGCCCAATACACAGAGTTGGCAGAGTGGAACTTCCTCTGAAAGACATGGAAAAGATACTGTAAGTCAAAAGGAAACCATCTGGAGGAGACAGAGGAAATGCCTTCGCTAAAATAGATTTACTGCAAGAAGAAAGCTCACTTTATAAAATGTTTAATTCAGGTTCTCATTCTCATAAATATGTAAGTCAAATATAAAAATGAAGAAGTTAAGGAAATAAAATGTCATGAAGGTAAAATATAGAGCAATGAAGAGCAGACTGGATATTGCAGAAAATCCACTGCAGTGAAACAGAAAAAACATTTTAGAATTTTTCCAGAGGTAAAGGATAAAAAGATTAAATTTTAGAAAGATGAGATGGAAGAAAAAGTCTGATCACCCAATCTAAATAATATTGGAATGATAGAAACCTGAAGTGAGAGATAAATAGGGTAAAGGCAAATAATACAAATAATTTCATTAACAGAGTCCAAATCTACATAACAGAAAAGATCCCTGAAAATCAACTCAAGAATAAATAGAAAAATATATTATTTTTTCAAAATTTTTGTGCCATATTCATCTACAACATTAGTATCCTCAAAACTCATTTAGTTTACAAAGCAGAGCAATATGGTTGGTGGCTGAGTAGGATCATGTCCCCACAGACACAAGTTGAACAACTAGCTATTCATGCACCAAACTTCCTTCAAAAAGAGCTAAGGAAATCAGGTGAGCAATGATAGCACTTGCTTTTAGTTTAACAGAAGGGAAAGACACTGAAGAAGGCAGGAAGTAAGTGTTGATCCCAGCACCCCTTCCCTAACTCCATGAACCCCAGCGTGGGGAGAGGTGCCTCCTGACTGGGGGAGAGTGAATTAAGTCCAGGTCTTACACTAGAATCCCAGTGATAGCAAGGCCCCATGACTCCTACTGCCAAGCTAATATTCGTAGACTGAGCAGCTGGAACTGCAACTTACGGTGGCAAAACTGGGAGCAGGACTTCACCCAATGGGCAGCAGAGTACAAGAGTTGGCACACAGCTTTGTCTTGGAACCCAGCCAGGCCCACCAAAATGAGACCCAGCACTAGGTAGAAACTGAAGGCCCTCCATAAGCCAGATCTCCCTCTAGATGGGCCCTGGCATGAGGCGGAGACCTGTGCACTATGGACAGATGAATTTCTGCTTGCGTCATCTCCAACCTCAGAGTGAGCCAAGGGCACAGCTACCTTCCTCCAGAGACTGTGCAGGCCACTGTGGCTGTGAGCCTCATTCCTATACCATCTGACTTATCACTAACCTTGGCAGCCAAGGAACTGCTTCTGCTTCTTTAAGTTACTTCTGCTTCTTTTCAAGTTACTAGTTGAAATCCTTTTTTTTAAAGTTTTACGTTCTAGCAACATTGATCAGTTAAGATCATTTTAAATGGGGTTTTAAGCACTATACTTCTGATGCCAAAGAATAGCCCCCAGAGTTCATCCACGTGCCAAATAAAACTTAGAATTCCTGAGACCCAAGAATTTTAAGACAACAAAACTGAGACCAAATCAAAGAAAACTAAAAACTGCAACTAATGTTGCAGTTAGAATGCACAAACAGAAGCCCCAACTCCCTGTTAGAAAAGAAATCAACAAATTAAATTTAACTTGAAAACACTGACTTTCTCAGATAAGGCAGACAAAATGAAAGGGAAGAAATGTTTTATCAACTCACTCAATTCAAAACTTAAAATTAGCATGTGACAGTAACACAGCAGCTTTGTTTATAACAGCTCAATTCACAATAGCTAGACTGTGGAACCAACCTAGATGCCCTTCAACAGATGAATGGATAAAGAAACTGTGGTATATACACAATGGAATACTACTCAGCCATAGAGAAGAAGAGTATTATGGCATTTGCAGATAAATGGATGGAATTAGAGAATATCATGCTAAGTGAAATAAGCCAATCCCAAAAAACCAAAGGCCTAATGTTTTCCCTGATACGTGGATGATGACATATAATCAGGTTGGGGAGGTGGGGGGTGAGAGAAGAATGGAGGAACTTCAGATTATATAGAGGGAAATGACAGGGGGGAGGAGGCAGGGGTATGAAAGATGGTAGAATGAAACAGACATCATTACCCTATGTAGTATGATTAAATGAATGGTGTGAATCTACATCATACCATAGAAACCATAGAAATGAAAAGTTGTACCCCATTTGTGTACAATGAATCAAAATGAAGTCTGTAAAATTTTTAAAAAATAAAAAATAATAAAAATAAAATAAAATAAAAATTAAAAAAAAAACAAAACGGAAGGTGCTTTGCCATTGTCTGTTATATCCTGGAAAAGCATACATTGTTAACTTCAGGGTCAGGGTTTCTTTAATGATGTAACCAGAAGAATAAATCATGACTGCTTATCTCTTTATGCTTATTCAGCCATTTACATCTGCCAATTTATGAAGATATTTAGAAGAAACTCAAATTGTCTATATAGATTGAGCTAAGGATGGAAAGTGGAAAACAGATCTCTTAATGAATTTGACTGGTTAGCATAAATGTATGCAAGAATATTCTACAAGTCTTGCATAAATATTGACACCTTGTCTCTTGAATAAACATATCTCCCACCACTGAGCTGCTTTTTGCTCTTTCTCCCTTTCCCCGACTCTTTCTCCTCTCATGACTTCATTCCTCTAGATTTATAACCTATTTTGAATGAATCTTTTTGGTTTCAACTTGGACCCCAATTTCAGGTTACATCTTGCCCAATTTCCTAGAAGCTATGAGGAATTCCTACTAAAGATAACTGAAACCATGACCCCTGAATCTTGTCTCAACTATGTAGGATTTCTTTCCCCACCCATCAGGGAAGAAAATCATTCCTATGGTTGAACTTCTATGAGGTCAATGGAAATCACAATTTCAGAAGTGATTTGCAGATTAGTAAATATTTATCATGATTTACTTCACTTAAAATACAAAAAGGAAAAGTTTCCTAATGAATTTGAAATATGAAACAACTGCTAATTTGATATGGAACTTACTGAGCTGAGGGAGAATTACAGTAAACATATAGCTTCCCTGAATTTCAAAATGAGTATATAAGTCTCAGAATTGTTCTTTAATTTCTGGCTATGTAGCAAAAATATGGCTATTTTACTTAGTTCTGTAAACTGACTTTTCTCTGACTTTACTTAGTTCTGTGTTCTCTTTCATGGAACTTCAAATTCAAAAGTGGGAGTCACCACTAGTGATACAAATTTAGCATCAGAACTGATGTGTCTTGACTAAAAATATTCCACAGGTGTTGAAATAAACTCAATCTATTAAGTAGCACTACTATCACTGATTGATAAAAAAGACTTATAACAAGTGATATACGTTTAATGATAAGCTTTTTATATAAAAATTTATTAAAATTTAATAATTACTTAATAACTAGATATTTTAATATAGAGTAGTCTATAATGTGTATTTTTGTAAAGTTTTAAACTGTTTATATCCTGAGTACATATGATGTCTGATTAAATGACCCATTAATTAAAATTCTGAAAGCTCTGACAGCTCTGACACAGATGATAAATTGTCTACATAATGGAAGCTGCAGGCAAGAGAATGATTATAAAAATTAGATTGTAACCACTTGCTCATGGTGCAGTTTATGTGATCATTTCCCATTGATAAATACAGAGAAACACGAAGAAACAGAACCTATAGACTCATTGCCCTGCACATGGCCTTAATCATAGAAATATCTTCATTAAGTTAACTCAAGACTGGATTGGGGTTGTAGCTCAGTGACAGAGTGCTTGCCCAGTGAGGCACTGGGTTCAATCCTCAGCACCACATAAAAATAAATAAATTCTGTCCATCTGCAACCAAAAATATATTTTTTTAATTTAAAGTTAACCCAAGATTATACACAAATTGTCTATGGAGAGAGTAAAAACATGTACTGTTGCAAAAATTTATTTTTGCGTTTGAATATATTTCATGCATAGTATTTATTTTTCTAATTCCTCAAATAGTTTGGGACTTGGATACCTTTATGTTAGGAACAAGGAGCACTGCATCTGTTTTCCATGGGTATTCTACAAACAACCAGGCCTGAAAAAAAAAAAGGCCTATGCATGGTAAAGAACAATAAAATTAGAAAGAGAATTCGTTCAATTTGAGTTAGTACTTAAACTGGAGAAGTAGGATTAATAACACTGGAAAAGCCGGGCGTGGTGGCGCACACCTGTAATCCAAGTGACTTGGGAGGCTGAGTCAGGAGGATTGCAAGTTCAAAGCCAGCCTCAGCAACTTAGCAGCGAGGCCCTAAGCAACTCAGTGAGACCCTGTCTCTAAATCAAATACAAAATAGGTCTGGGGATGTGGCTCAGTGGCTGAGTGTCCCTGAGTTCAATTCCTGGTTAAAAAAAATAAATAAATAAAAATAAACTGGAAAATCTGATACACACACACACATACACATATCTGTAAGAAAAAATGGCATTTTTCTTATATTTGAAAGCATGATATAGGGAAATATGATTAAAAGGAACATATACCTCATTTTTAATTTTTTCATACACTTAAAACTTAAGGTTTCATTGCTTTTGTGGTTCATTTACCCACTGTCATACCCTGAAGTCTTCCACCAAATATACTGGTAGTGCAAACAAACAGAAAAAGTTTTGATAAAATATGAAAAATATCACATTCATAAGGATGTACATGCAAGGGAAGGGAGAGGAGGTGGCATGAATGTGCTGGCTTCTTCATTATTACATTCATTATGAAGTCCTCTTAGAGGTAAGGAAAATATTATAATTGTCAGAAACTCTAAATATCAACATGTGAGCAATGAAATTAAGCTACATACTCTATGAAACATAAGTTTTGCTTTTATTTTGTTCTACACTATAAAAAGAGGAAGTCTGTCAGGAAAGAAACGGAAAAATATCAGTATTATCTAACAAAAAAGCCTACCATACCAGGCCCCAACTTCAAAAAATTGAATACAGAAAGTATAATTGGTGGTGGAATTAAATTTGAAACTGAAAGAAAATGCATTTAGAAAAGAGGTGCCAATACCATAACCCAAGTCATCATATTTTAATTTCCAATTATGAATCCTTCAATTCTAATTGTCTACCTATCTTCTTTAGCATACTTTGGGATAATTTTGTCTTACTCTTTGGTTTGAGGGGATGATTACAAGATGTCTTTCTCCAAGTTCAATTAGAATATGCAGTTAAAGTGGAGGGAAAGGGGGAGGGGAAAAGGCAGGATGAAGGAAGAAAGATGATTTCGAATGCTTTTCTCATCTTCCTGAACCAAGTTTTCGAAAGCAGTCTGGGCTCAGGGAAAGACTGGAAATGAGAAGACAACCTTTTGTACAATCTTCCCTACACTTCTCAGCATGCCAGATTTCAGGGTGAATTTATCACCTGTATCACTTGTGGTACTGTGTGTCCCTTCCCACAGGTTTTAGGATCTTGGGTTTTATGGTTTATCCTTAACACAAGACACACTAACAGAGTTAAATAGATTTTTCTATATATCTTATATTTGTAATTTGCTTGAGTTTCATATGTATTTGTGATTGTATTGCTTAGAAATTTAAAAATGATTTTTGAACAATTTTTTGAAGTTGAAACCAAACAGGACTTCAAAGTGCCAATATAAATATTTCTACCTTTATGAGATGATGCCTTGTAATTTGTGATTTGCTGTTAAGTGTGGATGAGAATGATAGCTTACCTGAACCAGCTGCTACCACCTCATCTTATTGCTCATAATAATGAAGTGAGAATTTTGGCAAGTGAAAATTGTTGTTGAAAACCAAAGAGGCTGGAAGCATCTGTCAAACAGTGTATTCAGCCCAAACTTAATGGTTTACAAACCAGATGATGAGTGTGTACATATTGTGAATGGCTGCTGTGTGTCGTTTTCCTAAGTTTTGTATACAAAGTGGTGAAAGTTTTTATTCTACTCATGTGAATCATCAATACAACAGATGAAATGTTTGACAGAAACATTGCTGTCATTTCTAATGAATTCATAAGCTATTGTTCGATTTCTCTTTATGCTACAAGCCCAGCTGAGAGCCCAAAAGTTTGCATTTCATCAGACACAGTACATGTCTCTCTTTCATAGAACATTAGGATGACAACAACAATTTTTTTTGAAAAAGCTACTTTCTTAAGTTTGTCAAATTTGATTTTTTTTAAGAAGACCCATCTTAAATACTAGGAAGACCCCATTATTATATAAACTCTTTCCAACTTTCCATGTGATATTCAGCATATTTTGACTTCTCTTTGAGTGTAATCAAAAGACAATTTTACTAGAGTACCAAAGCTAATACACAAGAAGGTAGAGCTGATAACAGGAGTGAGAGCAGAAAACCTGGATGCAGAAAGAAAGTGTAATTGGTGGTGGAATTAAATTTTGAAACTGAAAGAAAATACATTTAGAAAACAAGTGCCAATACCATAACTTCCACAGAAGGCATCTTTAATTTGCATTTAGTTAACATTCAGGGATGAGAATTGCTAGCTGGTCTGAAACAACTGGTACAATCATATTTTATGCCAAGTGTACCCATTATTATCCTAATACAAAACCTGAGGTTTTTCTTCCAATCCTCTGCACATTCGGTAAGCACTCCCCACCTCCTTCTCTCAGAATTATCTTCTCAATAGGTTTTTACTAAAGACCCTTGTTTTTCAATGTCAAGTCATTCAACTGATTGTGCACCAATTCTTGGTTTAGTTAGCTACAGAATACTGGGATATTGCATTTAGAAACAAACTCAGCTTCTGAGGAATCATGGAAAGAAAAATGTCTCTTATTTTGGTTGCTTTCCTTGGGAAAAAAATGACAACTATTTAGAATTAGAAAACAATCTTTGGAGTAAATTTTGTTTGGTGGTTCAATATCCAACAAAATTATGAAGAATCTTTTTTAAAACTGTGGTCCAACAGTGGGAATTTGAATGCTCATTCCATTTCCATTCCTTTAAAAAATTTATTTTTGCCATTTATTTATTGAAATAAGAAGACAAATGGTGAATTTTAGAATGATTACAAATATTTAATATATTATATATACATACATATGACATTTCCTTCAGCTAGGTTCTATGACAGTTTTAATGATTCTTGACCCAGAAAAGCTCATAAATTTATGGGTTGTTGATTAAAAACACAACAGATGAAGATCAAAGGTGGTGGAGCAGATTCGTGCAGCTACTCTCAACACTTCTGCAACCGATAATGGAAGCAATGAAGGAAGAGCTGACCAGAGAGGTGGCTGAGAGTGAATAGTCTAAAACTCTATATTGGACAGCTTAAGATTTGGAGGGACTTAAAGTTTTGTTACTGGAACAGAAAAGAAGAAAAGAATTCCTGGACCCTGAATCCTGACCAAGGTAGGGAAAATGGAGAGGAGTAAGAAAGGGAGAAAGAGGGAGAGGCCAAATCTACAAACTGACTTCCTTAACAACTTTTGGAAAGAAAGTCAGACCAAGTTAAAATGGGACAGAAGCAGAAAGACGGTGAAGAAAGTTGCACAATTCAGCTCAAATTTTTGGCAGAAAACTGCCAGACAAGCAGCCATCTTATGGAGAACACAGATAGTCAGCTTCCATAAAATAAATAAATAAATAAATAAATAAATAAATAAATAAATAAATAAATCTATACACCTTTCCCCACCTACAGATAATAACAAATAAAACCACAGGGAATGCCTCTGAAACAGATCGTCCTAGTAATCTGCGGAAAAAGACACTGTAGAGGTATTGTTGCTAGCGGAAGTTTACAAAACCCCCTCACCCTTACCACTAAGTAGGGGGAATGGGGTGGAGCTAATTCAAAAGTAAGTCACTCCCATGGAGTGCTAACTCTGGACCAGTGCTCCTCCCTGCCACCAGTCACAGGAGCTCAGGAGAAGATAGGCTAACCTACACCTAACCCTAGTGTCAGTGACTGATAAAACTCCAGTGATCTACAGCAGCAAGGGTAGAGGCTTCTGTGCCATAATGGTGCCCAGACCATCCACAGAGAACCTCACTCACAATTCTGGCAATGCCTGCATCCAAATAGCAGGGGAAGGCACCAGGTTGACCATCGATGCTTTCTAAATGTGTTAATCTCCAGTCATCTCCTCTTGTACTTCATAGATCCTATCCATACCAAACCTATTGAGAAGCCTTCAAGTCAGCAGCAGGATAGTACTGCAACAAATTTGTTAGGTCAACTTCCACACCACATTTTGGTAGATCATGTTCATGTGCTGTGCACACTATCATATCCCCTTCTGTGTGGGCATAAGCAATCCCACAAATGATATCTGTGATATCTGACTAATACGATCATCATGTACTTGAGTGTGTTAACTTATTTTTGTCCTGGATCACCAAGTGTTTCTGAGCATAGTAATTAGTTTTGCCCTCTCATCTTCTAAATTTCACATGGTATCTCTTGAAGGAGGCCTTGTTATTGACAACTTTATAAAACCTCTTCCCGTGGAACAAGATCCTGCATCTGCAGTTTGACATAGACCTGCAGGCCCACCAGTACTGCTGGGGAGAAAAGCAGCAAGTATTAACAAGTACAAAATGATGGAGACAATTCCTTGCCGCTTACGAGATCATAAAGAAGTAAAATTAGAAATCAATAAGATAAAAACATAAACCATTTTAATATGTGAAGATTGAATAATATACTCTTGAATGACAAATTGGTCATAAAAGAAATCAGGATAGAAGTAAAAAAGTCATAGAAATAAATGAGAACAGAAATACAACATATCAAAATCCCTGGGACAGTTTGAGGGTAGTTCTAAGAGGGCAGTTTATAGCACTGAATGCCTACTTGAAGAAAAAGAAAGAAAGATCTCAAATAAATACTCTAATGTTAAATGTCAAGACCCTAGAAATGTAATAATTAATTCCATCACCAGTAGAAAGCAGGAAATAATTAAGATCAGAGTCAAAATTAATGAAATTGAGAATAAGAAAAAGTACAAAGGACCAATGCAACAAATATTTAGTTCTCTGAAAAGATAAACAAGATTGACAAACCCTTAGCCAAACTAACCAGAAAGAAAAGATCCAAATCAACAAAATCAGAAGTGAAAAAGGAGATATCACTACAGACATTTCTAAAATCCAAAGGATCATTAGGAACTATTTTCAAAACTTATATTCTAATAAATTAAAAAATCTAGAAGATATTGATAGATTTCTAGACACATATGACCTACCCAAATCAAATCAAGATGACATAGAAAACTTAAATGAACCAATATTGAAGCCAGAATTTTGAGATGAGACTAGATTCCCACTTCACCAATTTCCTTGTGGGTTCTTGTCTTGCAAATTTGAAGAATGAAAGCCATGGACAGTGATGGAAGGGAAGAGTAAATATAGTAGGATTTATTTAATTGAGAAGAGATAGAACAGACATGTGGGAGGGGGCCAGATATCAGGAAAACTCATTTTGGTGTGCTAACCTAGGGGCTTATATAGTTCTGGGTAGAGCACTGATCAAAATCTATGGAAAGCAGGCATTGAAAAAAAGCATCAAAGTCATTGGTCAAGATCTTTGTAAAACAGCCACTGAAAAAGTACAAACGCTATGGCCTTTGAGTTTTAATCCTTCCTAAAACTCCCAACCAGGTTTACCCCCACTTTCCATTTTCCTGCCTCTGGGACAAAAGGGTTAGCTGGAGCATCCTCACAGGTGAGATTCATGGTCTTTTACATTTCAAATAGGCCTTGATGGTGCCCTTTGTTATTTCCACCAATTAGCTTCCTGGTGTGGTCTCCACATTTGAATAAGGCCTCAAATGGGCCTATCACTTTTGATGGCTGACCATTAACTATTCTTATTCAATATCAAGCAATGAGATTGAAGCAGCAATTAAAAGCCTTCCAAGAAAATCCCAGGACCAGATAGATTCTCAGCTGAGTTCTATCAGACCTTTAAGGATTGACAGAACTACTGTCAATCCTCCTCAACTTATTCTATATGAAATTAAAAGGAAGGGAACACTTCCAAATTCATCCTATGAAACCAGTATCACCCTGATACCAAAACTAGATGAAGACACATTCAGGAAAGAAAACTGTAGACCAATATCCTTAAAGAGCATCAGTGCAAAAATCTTTAATAAAATACTAGCAATCTGCATTCAAAACACATTAAGAAGATTATGTACCATGATTAAGTTGGTTTCATCCCAGAGTTGAAAGTTCAACATATACAAATCAATAAAAGCAATTCACCACATAAATAGAATTAAGGGGAAAATCATGTGATGATCTCAATAGATGCGACAAAAGCCTTTGACAAAATTCAGTACCCACTCATGTTAAAAACATGGAAGAAATAAGGGGGAGAGAAGGAACATACCTCAACATTATAAAGGATATATGCAACAAACTCAGAGCCAACATCATACTCAACAGAGAAAAACTGAAACATTTCCTCTAAAATCAGGAACAATACAAGGATGTCCATTCTCACCATCCTATTCAATATAGTTTTTGAAATTCTAACTACAGCAATCAGGCAAGAGAAGGAAATTAATGGGATAGGACACAAATAGGAAAAGAAGTAATTAAATAAACTTTTTGCTGATGATATGATTCTGTACATGAACAACCCACAAAACTCCACCAGGAAACTTCTAGAGCCGATGAACAAATTCCACAAAGTAACAGGATACAAGAACAATACACAAAAAACAATAGCTTTCATATACTCCAATAATAAATCTGTTGAGAAAGAAATCAGGAAAACAATTCCATTCATAATAGCCTCAAAAATAATAAAATAATTAGGAATATATCTAACCAAGGAGGTAAATGACCTCTACAATGAAAATAATAGAACAATGAAGAAAGAAATTGAAGACATTGACATCAGAAGATGGAAAGAACTTCCACATTCTTGGAAAATCAGAATAAATATCATCCAAATGGCCAGAGTACCAAAAATTATATACAGATTCAATATGATCCCCATCAAAATACCAATGACATTCTTGACAGAACTAGAATAAGTCCTAAAATTCATTTGAAAGAATAAAAGCCCCAGAATAATCGAAGCAATATTTAGCAATGAGTGAAGTTAATGGCATATCAATATCAATCTCAATTTATACTACAGAGCTACAATAATAAAACCAGCATGATACTGGCATAAACACAGACAGGAAGACCAATGGAATAGAAGACGCAGAAACAAATCCACATAGATTAAATTCATCTGATATTTCACAAAGGTGCTAAAACACATGTTGGAGAAAAGATAGCTTTCAAGAAGGCCCCAAATGGCTATAGTTAAGCTCCCTGGTGCCAAGGCTTTTCACAGGCTACATTGTTAGAGTTAGTCAAGGTTATAAATATTTGCTGTGGGCATGCACTCACTTATGTAACCTGTTGGCAGTGGGCCTTCTTTGTCTGGCCTGCATATGAAAAAGGCCAATGGAAATCAGTTAGGGGCTGAGTGCTGGTTAGGGGCTATTAGGACCTCCAAATAAAGAATGACTACCATCCCAACCATACCTCACATCTTCTTCCAACTGTCAGAACCCCAAAACCTGCTTCCTAGGCCTGAGCCTCAGCCTCAGCACAACAATCACCTTTTAAACAATGGTGTTGGGAAAATTGGATGTCCATGTGTAGAAAAATGAAACTAGATTCTTTTCTCTTAACCTGCACAAAAATCAACTTAGGGTGTGTCAAAGACCTTAGGAATAAAACAAGAAATATTCCAACTGCTGAAAGAAAAAATAGGGTCAACATTCCAATATATTGACACAACATATTCCTTCCAAATTCCTTAACAAGACTCCTAAACCACAAGAAACAAAACCAAAAATCAATAAGTGGATGGCTTTTGGTCAAAAGCTTCTGCATATCAAAGGAAAAAATTACAGTATGAAGAGAAAGCATACAGAATTGGAGAAAATCTTTGCCAGCTACTCATCTGTCAGGAGATTAATATCCAGAATATGTAAGGAACTCCAAAAACTTAACCCCCCAAAATAACAATCTAATCAGTAAATGGGTTAATGAACTAAACAGACATTTTTTAAAAAAAAATAAAAAACCCAAACAACCAACAAACATATGAAAATAGAATGTTCAACATCCTTCGCAATCAGGAAAATACAAATCAAAACTACATTGAGATTTCATTTCACTCCCGTTATAACTAGCAATCATCATAAGAAATGCTGGTGAGGATTTTTGGGGGGAAGTATACTCATGAATTGTTGGTGGGACTGCAAATTGGTACAACCACTTTGGAAAGCAGTATGAATATTCCTCAAAAGTCTAGGAATAGACTCATCATATCACTCAGCTATCCCATTCTTTATTATTTATCCAAAAGAAGTAAACTCAGCATACTACAACGATATGTGCACAATATATCAATGGTTATAGCAATGCAATCCACAATAGCCAATTTATGGAACCAGCTTTGCTGTCGATCCATCCATAGATGAATGGATAAAGAAAGTGTGAGATAGAGGAGAGCTCCATCCACCCCCCCACCCCACGCCACCTGTGAACGCCAGAGACCTCCCCTGTGTAGCGCAGACACACCCTGGGCTGCGGCTTCCCAGCTTATTTGGAGGCCCCTGCAAACATTCTGAATTACCTCTGAGGGCATGGCCATCGTCACCAGGAGAGGTGAACAGCTTTCTGAGACAACTACAGGAAACTGGAAGCCCATTGACAGGTACCATACTCACATGGAGATACTGAAGACTGGGCGGTTGGAGTAGTGGACGACTGTGACTCTTTGAATTTTTAAATTTTTAACTTTTTATTTCTTAGGTTTTTTTTCTCTCTCTCTCTCCTCATTCTATTTTCCTTCTACTATTTTTTTTTCTCTTCTTACCCTATTTTTCTTCTGTTTACCTGTTCCCTTGGAGTCTCTTTCTCCTTTTTCTCATGCTAATGATGAGCTGATTGCAAACTAATGGCTATACAATAGATAATAATTGATCTTGTCCTATTTGTTTACTGCAAAGTATTAATGCATTTATAGGGAGTTTTTGATGTAGGACTGCATATTGCTTGTATTGGGTGCTGCTGATATCGATCTTCCCCTCAAAAGAAAGGTATCAGAATCCTGCAGGGTCATAGTAAACCTACAGAGAGGAAGATACAGAACCTCGGTTCTTCACTGGTAGAGGGGAATATACAGAAATAATATGAACAAACAGGGGAAGAAAGTGTTCCTAGCAAACCAAGATGCTATTTTGACAAAGTCCAATGACAGCATGGCAGTAGAAATGACAGAAGGGGAGTTTAGAATCTACATGATTAAAATGATCTGTAAAGCAATAGATAAGAGAGCAAATGCAGGCAATGCATAATCACTCCAAAAAACAGTTAAAAGAGCAAATGCAGGAAGTAAAAGAGAACTTCAATAAAGAGATAGAGATTGGGGGAAAAAAAGACAAACAGAAATACTTGAAAGAAACAATAAACCAAATGTAAAACTCAATATAAAGCATCAACAACAGAATGGATCTTGTGGAAGACAGAATCCCAGACAATGAAGACAAATTATTTCATCTTGAAAATAAAGTTGACCAAACTGAGAAGATGGTAAGAAGTCATGAACAAAACCTCCAAGAATTATGGGACAATATAAAAAGAACAAATTTAAGAATTACTGGGATTGAGGAAGGCACAGAGATACAGACCAAAGGAATGAACCTGTTCAACAAAATAATATCAGATAATTTCCCAAACCTGAAGAATGAAATGGAAAATCAAATACAAGAGGCTTACAGGACACCAAATGCACAAAATTATAACAGATCCACACTAAGGCACATTAAAATGAAAATTTCTCACATACAAAATAAAGATTGGATTTTAAAGGCTGTGAGAGAAAAAGCATCAGATTACGTATAAAGGGAAACAAATACGCATATCAACAGATTTCTCAGCCCAGACGTTAAAAGCAAGAATGGCCTAAAACAATATATTTCAAACCCTCAAAGAACATGGATGCCAACCAAGAATCTTATACCCAGCAAAACTAACCTTCAGATTTGATAGTGAAATAAAATCTTTCGGGCTCCAGGTGAGATTCAGCAGGGAGCAGAGCTCCTTGCCGGCTCCAGTGGGGAATTTGGGCCCGTCGGTGCCATTCTACAGCTTCCCTGGCGGAGAGACGCCATCTTGAGCTGTCTGAGCCCTCGGAGCTAAGCTCAGCCCTTCCTGCAGGGACACGGAGCTGTGGCTCCAGGGCCACGGTGCTGTGTCTCCTGGTTGCCTCTGCCCAGAAGCATTGATCATTCCCAACCTGGAGGTTGTGAGACAGCAG
>JAJEJO010004567.1:67852-88980 GCA_020662805.1 Glaucomys volans | reverse complement strand
AAGGTTTCCTTGTAATGTTAAATAGAATTTATTTTAAAACACACAATGCCAACTATAAATTAAATATTATTCTAAGAATCAATTCATTTTATTTTCACAATGGTCCTATTAATTATAGTATTTTTATTCCCATTTTACAGATAAGTAAAGTGAAGCACAGAGGCTGACTTGCCCAGAATCACAATGTTAGTAACAGAGCCAGGTAATAAAATACAGAGACAGTGCAGCACCTCTAAATTAAGATGCACCCATTAATTTGATAAGCATCCCTATGCTTCACTGAAAAAAATAAAGGGTAATTTAAGATTAAGGTTCTCAGCTATGCACCCGAGATCTAGCATATCTCTGTGGAACGTAGAAAGACCAAGAGAGTTCTTTCAGAAGCATCCCTTTCATGTGGTCTTCTGCTGCAGGTCTCTTCACTTTCTTTTGTGCTCTCCTCCCATGTTAATCATGTCTGTCTGGTGGAGACTGCCAATCAGAGGGCATAAAAGCACATAAAATATTCATGTGCTTTTTCTTTGTAACACATTTATGAAAGATGTTATTGTTACATAGTAAGCTTCTGTATTATTATTATTAAAATGTTCATATGTTGAAATTAAAATTATCTTAAAGAATTTAAGATTATTAAAGAGGCAAAGATACAGAACAAGGTGTTGAGACAAAACATCCAAATCTCCAAGGCATTATCAGTTCCAAATTCCTATATGGCAATAGGCAATGTCAGAATTGACAGTAATAATTGAGATCCATGATAATTGCCAAAATTGAGGTAATGCAGGGGTAAAGCAATAAAATCCTAAGTCAGAGTATGTTAGTAGGGGTTTGTGTGGAACAAATGACATCATGAGTCCTACAGGAACATTATTCCAAAGATATAAATAAGTTGGTTATGTTCAAGTTGTATTCTTGAACATCTTAAACCCATTTAAGTGTATCTGGTTGGATTTATGCATACTATCTGCATATTGCCAACAAAAAAAGGGCTTCGAGAATGACTGAGGAAGGCAGTGGGGCTGATTTTGACACTTATTACCCTTACGTTGACTGCTCTTGCTTCTCCTGTGCATCCCTCTATGAAACCATTAAAAAAACTATGGGAGCTGTACCATGAATTATCCCCTTTCATGCACTCACTCATTTATTTTATTTTTGTTTTGTGATAGTCATTTCCATTGAAGTATATTTCACATATGATAAAATATACAGCTCTTAAGTATATATGTTAATAATATTGACTAATGTATACATCTATATAACAACCATCTACATTACCCAAATCAAGACAGGATCTCTTTAATGTCCATTATCTCTGCATGTCAAGATTTAGTCTAAGTCAACTGCGATGTGTGGGAGCTGAATCATTACAGGCTATTTGGAAATCAAATCTAATAACATCTTTACTTATGGAAAACAATAAGATTTGTCCTATAGTCTTAATTCTTTAATGTAAGGAATTACTGAACACAAATCCAAAAACCCCTCAATTCAAGATACAGGCAAAAGTACAAAAAAATAAAGTAGAAAGTAAGTTCAAAAAGCATAAAGGATAAGCAGTAAATAAGTTAAAAAGTAAGAATCATATAATTAACCAAGAGTTAAGAAATGATTCTTGGAAAAGAAAAATAAGATATGCAAACATTGAGGAAACTGATAAAGAAAGGGAATAAACAAATGTATAAGTTTAATAAAGAGGATATAATTACATTTATTGAAGAGAGATTTAAAATGGAAAGAAACAGGGTATGTAAGTTTACATGAATAAATATTAAATCACTTTAAAACACATTACATATTGAAATGCTAAAACTAAAATAGTGCCACAAGTAAATATTGCTGAATATTTTTATGTCTTAAAGTAGTGGAATTATTTTTACCAGTATGGCACCAAATTCAGAAGCAATAAAAGAAAATATTTATAATAAATTACCTTAAAAAGGCAAAGAATTCCTACATATAAAAACATACAAAGAAAGAACAATGAACTGATGAATTCTTTTTGTAACATCCATAAGGAGCCAAATGTTAATCTTCTTATTAAAGAGTTTTTATTAGCCAATAAAAAACAACCCATTCAATAATAGGCAAATTAAATAAGCAGACAACTTAAAGGACAAATAAAATGATCAATTAAATAAAGATGGAAAGATGTTCCAGGTTTCTAAAAATCAAAGAAAGCCGGAAAAGAAAAACATCAAAAAGAAATGGAAATAACTATAAGGGATCAATGTTTTATCAAACAAGTTGAGAAAAAATTAAAAGATAACACATAATATTGTGGAGGATATGGGAAAACAAGCACTCATAACCAGTACACATTAGTATAAACTGGCCCAGCTCTTCTGATGAGAAGTTTTATAAAGTCTCAAATATTTAAATATGTATATTCTGATTTTACCATTCAAATTCTAGAAATTTATTATTAGTAATTAACAAGTTAAAATATATATATGTAATATATATACACACACATATATATACATATATATACATTTGTATATATATACATTTATATATAATTTATAAAAGATGAACTTGAATTATATGTGTTTGATAAAGATAAGAACTGAATTTGGCCTACTGCCTATTTTTATGAAGAAATTTTAGTTGAATTACAAACACATCTATTTATTTACTTATTGGTGGTTATGGCTGCTTTTGACCTCAAGGACAGAAATAAGCAGTTATGGCAGAGATCATATGGCTAAAAACCTTATAATCCGTGTATCTGGCCCTTCACAGGAAGTTTGCCAATCCCACTGTACTGATACAAGATGCACTGTTACTCCATAGCAACAACAGCAATCAATTCACAGATAAAGAGATACCCTAGGATTTTTAAAATAAAGGCTTCAAAAGTAAATTTAGATGGTTTAATACATAGAAATACCTTTAAATCACTGATCCAAACATAATTTTTCAATATACACATCACCATAAAGATATAAATGTCCAGGGCAAAGATGACAGAGCTAAGTCCACACTAAGTAAATGAATGTGTGGTATTCTACAGTCATTCATCACCTTTTGCAAACATCACAAAGTATACCTACACCTACATAGTATACCTACTTTCTACAGGTCAAGGTCATATGACTAGTCTACTGCTCCAACACTACAAATCTATACAGCATGTTGCTGTACTATTTTTATAACCTGTTGCAACACAATGATAGTTATATATCTAAACATATCTAAACTTAGAAAATTTACAGTAAAATTCTGGGCAACAGAATTTTTTCAGTTCCATTAAAATCTTATGGTAAAACAATCACATATACAGTATATCATTGACCAAAAGCTATCACTATGTAGAGATGACTGTATTTCATTGCATTTTCTCCATAGACGGGTTTTCTGTGGTTAGCTTTTTTCTTTCAAAAGCTAAATAGAAGAAAACTAACATTTTTTGGATTAATATATTAAAGGACATGTTGTTAAATATGTATGCCAGAATGTACAATAGAACATCAAATCTGAAAATGGACATATTCTTCTAGTTAATTTTCTATTCAAGCTGTTCTATTAAAATGATTATTCTTTTTAAAATGTAGTGAAATCTTAAAATGGAATTCACGGAAATGTGGATGTGTATGACTGAATTATCACCTAATTGAATGCAATAACTTCTGATTATTTTTGACATGGTTGGAAGAACTGTAATTTATCATAATACATTTTTATTGTAATCCTTCTGTAATAGCCAAAACAGTGTTGGAGTGGCAAAGTTCGAAAATGAAAAAAAATTAATGTAACTTCGTATTTTAAATCATTCAAGAGCACCTTATTTACTCACATATAGTCCCCTCTTGTATATTTTTCCACTACTAGGATTTAGAAGAAAATATTTGACATTTCTCTCCACAAAGTTCTTTCCCAGTGGGCTATTACTGATGTCAACAAAAGCAGCAGGAAATTCTATGATTTGGAAAGAGCAATTGAACAGGCACGAATGACCCCTGTTTGCTTAGAGTAAAATGAAGTGTTTGCCTCTATATTCAACAGTTTTAGAGAATTTTCAGGAGGAAAATTATGCTTTAAATCAGTACTCTTCAAATTCTGTCTTTCAGAACACTAGCTAGAGTTCTGTTGCAGTGCTTCAAAAGCTGTTCAAAAATTTAAATTTCTTAAAAATACATGTTAACAATTTTTTAAATTTATAACTAAAAGGAAACATATATCTAAGAGTTCTCTATCAAATTCTGATACATTGGAGACCTCAAACCCATTTGCTTGGGCTACTCATTTTTGTGCAGACTTTAAAATAAAGTCTCTCATGTCCCTCACTGCCTGCTAACCACTGGAAGTGTGTCATCACTTGGAACTGTAGTCAGACACTGCTTGTTTCATTTTCAATCCAGATTGGGCATACTGATTCCTATGAAATTATAGGTGAATGCAGATTGGTCACAAACACTATACATTCTAGTTAGTTTTCTGCATGCTGCCCTCCATTTTACATAAAAATTGCCTGCCTTCTCCTAGGCATCATCTCCTATGCTGACTTTTGTAAGTCTTTAAAGCAGTGCCAGAGCTATTCTAAAACCTTTAGTTGTTTATAAGTCTCCATAAGTGCTCTGAGGCCTCCTCTGAAAGACTCAGGTACATCAGCTCACCACAAGCTCTTGTCACAGATTAACAGCCAGGTTAGTAGTTAATAAGTAAATTCACAACATACTACATTGTAATATAATAGGTAGTTGGGTGTTAGTTATGATTTCTGAGGATGTTCAGTCCTGCCTTCATATTCAGAAAAAGGAATGTCAATAGTTGTTTTAAATAATTCAACTTTGAGTTAAGAATTCCCTTCCAATCTTGTTTCAAGTTTCTGCATTAGATCAGTTGAAGAACAAAGATGACAAGGTAAACAGCTAAAAATTGTCATTTGCAATTCTGGGTGAAACAAGATTTTCTCAATATTGTTTGCACTTTCTAAAATCCTTTCTGCTCTATTTTATTCCCTATTCCTACTCCTTTGACACTTTTCCTTATCCCCATTTTTCTGAATTATGAACATAATTTCACTATAGTGAGGGAAATATAGCCTTTAAAATGACACCAACTTCTCTTATTCCTTCCACCAGGCCTTGAAATCTCTTCTTAGCAGTTTAGCCTCTCAGAACCCTAATTTTCCTTACTTTGCTAGCAAAGCAAATTCTTTGCAAGAATTGAATGAGATTACTATGTAAGTATTGTAGCACAATAAATGCTATCTTCCCTTCTATTTTAAAAAAACTTTTGATACTTTTGAGAAATCTTTTTTCCTGCCCTATTAAATTCAAACTCCTTGATGACAAGGAAATTCAATTATGTACTACTTTCCAAATAGTAGTCACTCAATGTTATTTGTTGAAACAAAAGTAGGGTTCACTAATTAAGGTCAATGTGATGGTCTGGTAGGTTTCTTGCCATAACAAGATATATAAGTAATCCTTGTATTCTAAATTTTAATTTTCTCCCTAAAAACTGAAATTAAAAAAATAGGACTCATCACACTAAACAATACATATAGGGAATGCTGAAACATAATAAAAGGCAATAACTTCTATAGACAAACATTAATTTCCTAAATATCAGTAATTTCATTTCCAAGAAAGAAAACACATGAAATTATATCACAAGAAAATGAGCAGTTAAGGAAAAGCTGGAACTGAAAAAAAAGAAATCTCTGAAAGCCAATATACTCTCAAATGTTAAATATTTTGTTGTTAAAATTAAAACAGAAGCAGTATTTTCTTAATCTCTAGAACCAGGAAAACCACTTCAGAATTTTGAGCAAGGACATGAATAATTTAAAGAGGACTCATGATGAATTGAAGGTGGTTTACAAATTTAAAAAATTAAACTTAGTGTGTAATATTTCTTTGTATATTTTACTACTTTCCCAAATGTTTAAAATTTCAAAGTTTTGAAGACTGTCAAAGGCAGAGTAAAATAGCAGCTGTGTAAGATCCTCCAGCCATCATCTCCCCACAGGTACAAGTATGTACCAAACTACCTTCACAAGAGCTAAGGGAATCAGGTGAGTGACCACAGTACTTGCTTTTAGTTTAACAAAAGAAAAAGACACACTGAAGAAGGTAGGAAGAAAAGAGCTGTATGCATTATTCCTTCCCAACTTCTATTAGCCCATCATGGAGAGAGAGAAGGGAAAAAGAAAGAAGATCAGACCTTAGATGAAATCTGGTACTAGGTCAACACCAGAGAAACCCAGTGTTGGGCAAAGCCCTTGCCCCCAGCACCAGACTAAGACCTGTAGTAGCCACTGGGACCGTGATTCTACCATGTCTCCTCCAACCTTGGATGCCACACTGGGGAATAGGACTTCATCAGCTGGGGAGAAGGGCACAAAAGCTAACACAGAGCTCTGTCTTACAGCCCAGTCTCAGGGTTACCCGGAGATCATTATGTTAAGTGAAATAAGCTAGGTACAGAAAGACAAGTACCGCATGATTCCAGTCATGTGCAATTTTTTAGATTTTAGAAATTGAGAATAGAATAGTGGTTACCAGAGGCCAGGGTGAGTGAAGGAACAGGAAGAACAGAAAAGGTTGATCAATGGATACTAAATTGAAGTTACATAGAAGCAAAAATTTTGGTGTATTACTGAAAAACAGGGTGACTACAGGTAAGAATAATGTACTGTACATTTCAAAATCCTAGAAGAAATAATTTTGAAAGTTTCAGTATAAAAATTATAAATATTTGAGATAAAAATGCTTAATCTTTTTAAAAAATTATTAGTTATAGATGAACACAATACCTTTATTTCATTTATTTATTTTTATGTGGTGCTGAGGATTGAACCCAGTGTCTCATATGTGTTAGGCAAACACTTTATCACTGATCCACACCCCCAGTCCCCAAAATGTTTAATCTTATTTAAACATTATACAATGTATACATGCATGGAAACATTGCATGGTACCCCATTAATACATACTATTATTGTTTCTATGAATCAGTTAAAAATAAAAAAATGTGAAGATGCAAAAAATATTAAAAAGTAGCAGTTGTGATAGAAAACTAGATATATTATTAAAATTTTTAAAAGGGAGAACAGGCAAATAAATTACTTGAAAACCTTACAATCTAAATTTTCTTAAACTTATGGCAGTCATAAAACATAAGACAATGATCATATAAATATGAAATATCAAGTTTATTGAATGATTAAAATTAAGTTTGAGAATGGTCTCTATACCAGGCAGCCGTTGCATATTTGGCTATAATGATCCCTAAGCTTGTGTGAGACATAAAATGTTAATGAGAATCAAGACATGATAATAAGCAGTGTCTCTTAGAAAACAGAGTTGTGTTTAGTGAAGGTCGAAATGAAGGAGAAAAATTAATGGCATTTAAAACATCCTCCTGCCCTCCAGAACTTTATGTCCTAAGGTACACACACACACACACACACACACACACACACACATACACACACACTTACACACCTGGAATCTCTCACCATTCTGTTTCTATTGGTCAGGATGGTTATAGATAGAGGACTGAGATAGAAAAAAGAGGAAAGAAAGAGAATTGAAACATACTATAAATAAGTGGAGTCTTGTTTACAGCAATTTCTTAACATTTGTTTTACAACAGTTGTTTTCATGTTCAGCCCACACCAGCTGTTCCCCAAACAGAGTTTTTAAAACTAATATGCTTTGCACCAACACAATTCTTTATAAAATGTTTAATGCATTGTAATCTTTGTCTTATTACTGCTCTTGTTCTAACTACATCCAGCCCATCACAAATTGCAACAGAATTTTTAAGAAGTACTCATTTGTGTAATGAAAAAAAAAAAGGTCTACATATTTCAAATAAAATAATAAGGTGGCTGTGGAACACAATTTGCTAAAAAATATTTCCTGCACTAGGACTATGTTTGGCCTTTGAATTCAATTGTGAATGTTGAGCCAGATGCATTATTAATAAATGTCATCTTTTCAAGTAATTTCAGTAGTAATATTGATACAAACTTTCTTCCTGCTCTTAATTTTGCATCTCAATAAAGATATGAATGTTGGCAAGCACTGCTATTGACAATTGATAAAATTATGCAAACACAATGTTTTTGCAGCTTTTGAGTAAATATTGCATGCTAATGAATTCCAAAGTGTTCCTGTAGGAGCTGAATTTGTGTAGGTGGACTGCACCATAGATGTGCTTTTCTAAGCTTATTGCACTTATCTCAGCAGAGCTGTTGTTTGCCTCCTAATAAGCAATTTGGTAGTTTTATCATGAGCTCTGAGGCCCTCCAAAGATCATTTATATAATGACACCTTCTGGAAGTGAGCCTCTCGGAACTTTTCAAGGTAATAATTATTTCATATATTTCTGCTGTAGTCACAGTGGGGTTTTCAAAAAGCTTCCTGCTAATTTTCAGTCTACATTTGATAGCACGGGTTTGTTCTTCAGTTGTAATAAAATGGTTTGGACAAAGGGACATATTTTGAATAAATTTTTAAGATCCCTAACTTGCAAAGGAAAACATTCACCTAGCTAATGATTCTTTTATATTTCTGTCCTTAAATTTTTAGGAGAGAATTCAGAGAATTAGTATGTCAATACCCAGATGAAAATCTAAATGAAAAGGAAACAAAGAAGTTAGGAGTAGTTTACAAATACCCAAATGAGGTATTCTAAATTTACACATGAAACCTAGAATGGTTCCTTGTTTTCAAGAATGTGTCAAAATATGTATTATTTGAATGTTCACAAAAATTTAAAAATTATGCCCTAGTAGCAGGCATGCTGAAAAAATTATTTAAAAGAAAACTTCGTCTACTCTGATGCATTTGCCTCAATATAAAATGTAATTTGTATTCGGCATAATATATAACCTGATGAATGAGAAATTATACTCCATTATATATAATGTATCAAAGTGCATTCTACTGTCAAGTATAACTAATTAAAACAAATTAAAAAATAAAAATATGAAAATCTATAATTTGCTATACGTAAGGATTCTTCCTAAAATGTACCCATTAAAATTAGATTTTTAGAACACCAGCTCAGTAGTCTCCTTTATGATGGAAAAAAAATGTGCACCTCCAAAATAGGAATATACATAATATTTATGAAATATATACACATACTAAATATTCATAAAAATTATACATGCTAGAATATAAAAATTAGGAAACAAAAGATTAAGATAAAAAATAAGCATACACAGATGTCTGATTTATCAGTCTCTGAGAAGTTTATTCTCCTTTGGAAAACACTGCTCCCTATTAACAGCAAACTCCCATTCTGTGGGTTCTAGATATATATTAATTCATTTGATCCTGATAACAACCCCAAAGAGGGTACTATAACTATTTCCATCTTACAAATGAGGGATCAAAACTTTGGAGGAGTTGAGTGATTTGCTTAAGTTCACACTATGATGTGGTAGAGCTGGGATTCAAATCCAGGAAGTTGGGTTCACAGTTTGGGAACTCAACCTCTATGCTGTATACAGAAAGGGAATTTACTGGCTACACTCCCTCCCTAACCTCTCCACCCTTTGCACATCTATCTCACTGCCTCCCCTACAAATTACACTTAATTTTATTATTTGAAAGGTTGATATTATAGTTTGGAACGAAAATATTCCCCAAAGCCCCTGTGCCAGAAGCATGGATTTCAATACAGCAAAGTTCAAGAGTGGGGCTTTTAGGCATGATTAATGCAGTGAGTGGATTAATCCACTGACAGGTGAAAGGACTTCTGGAGGTAGGACCAGTTGAGGAAGTAGGTCACTAGGAGCATGTCCTGGAAGGGTTCTTCTAGTCCTTTATCCCTTTCCCTCTTTTTCTCTGCTTCTGCCATGCACTGAGCAACTTTTCCCTGTCATATCTTCTACCATAATGCTCCACTTCATCTTGGGCTCAGAACAATGGAGTTGGCCAACCAGGGACTGAAACTCTGAAACCCTGAGCCCAAAATAAACATTTCCTCCTCTAAGGTATTCTTGTCAGGTATTTTGGTCACAGTGACAAAAAATCAACTAACATGATCAACAAATCTTTTGAAAATTGAAAACAAAGAAGCCGGGTACTGTGGCACACTCCTATAATTTCAGCAACACGGGAGGCTGAGGCAGGAGGATGCCAAGAATGAGGCCAGCCTCAGAAACTTTGTGAGACCCTGTCCCAACATAAAAAAAATAAAACAGGACAGGAGATGTAGCTCAGTGATGGAATGCTCCTGAATTCAAACCTTAGTACTGGGGAGGAGAGGGCATGAGGAGAGAGAGGAAGGTGCCTTCTATACAAGAAAAGCACATCCTTTTGTTTACCTTGTATCTTCCCAAATGTTCCCCAGCTGCCCCTACCAGTAATCTCTTTAGAGTAATCATCAGTAAGCTACAAAAGAACTTCTGATGAGAAAAAAATATGTATCTAAAGTAACTTTTTTTACATTCATTAATTATAGCATCTCTATGGTCAAATCTCCATTAATGAAACAATAAAGGTGACAGTATAATTATTTGTCTTGAACTGTGATTGTGATCCAGTTTAAATACCTAGTTTTGTCACCCAAAATAAAGAAAAAGAGGTCCTTCAATTACTTATAAATAATACTGTAAGACACAACTCCAGAGAAAAGTGGAATTCTGTTGAATATGGAATCTCCCATAATCCAACAAGGATCTATTCATGTTTGTATTTATTAGTAATTATTTCCGAAACAGAGAAATATGACTAATTGGTCCCATTCATTTACAATTAAGTAAATGTAAATTACATTTACAATTAATTTAATTACAATTAAATGGTCCCATTCATTTACAATTAATTAATTCATTTACTGGAACTATTTAGGGGAACTGAAATGGAGTATACATAAAGCAGGTCATAGGAAGTTAAGCCAAACAATCACAAGTCACAATTACAGAGTCAAAATATCTTAAGGGAAGTCCAAAATTGATCCAGATTGTGAAAGGTATCTGGAGGTGGCACAATAAATAATTAGAGCTGGTACTGAGCTTACATGAGGAGCTAGATGATCCTTTATACTCCATCTTACAAATCATACAATGTAACTATTATCAATAATGTTTCTGGAGAGAAAATGGATTCCCAAATTCTAATTTGGATTCCAATAACAGATACATGATTGTTCAAGACAACCTTGAAGAAAGTGATGGCCACTCAGCAAGGAAGAACACAATCTCCCACACAGTTCTCCAACCCACCTCCTCCAATCACAATAACTACCAGCCACATGAAAAGAAGAAAATACTTCCCAAGACCCTAACAATCTACTATGGAAGGAAGTTAATATGGAAATACTTGTTATCTTAAAGGGAGGATCTGTTTATGGCATAGCATGGCCTAACCATTCTCAGGCAAGATATTCCAGGATTAATTTGCAATGACTGTTTACTATTTTCTGTATTATGGATTTTTAAATGATATTTTCTTAGCAGGGAACACATGTTTTTAAAGGACAAACTCCATAAAAAAGAATTACTGTATTTACCTTGAAGCTTGGTAGCTATGTATTTATTTCAAGTAGAGCATTTTCAAAGGGGAAAATTTTTTGTCACCCATTCAGAATAACCATTATTTTGTTATTAAATCAGTGCTCTTCATTATTGCTGACCATAATTAAAACTTAGACAAAAAAATTTCTAAACCACAAATTTATATTGGTAATAAGACTCCTCAAGGTTTTTTGCAACCTTCTCTTTTTCATCTCGTTCCCTTAATAGTTTTGGGGGTTTTTTCCCTCAGATGTAGTTGCACATGCTCTCTTCATTGAATACTTATATTTGGAGATATTTTCCAGACTATACCTAAACTTGAAAATGCACCTCTCACATCTTATATTTTATTTTTTAAATACTTCTGCAATTTTACCTTTTCCTTGAATCCTTCCCTATTTTCAGAACAGGGAGCAAAAATCTACTAGCTCCACATAACCGAAACTAATGTTTCCTAAATACCAGTCCTTGGACCACTGCTATTACAGAGTTTGTACCTTCCATAGCAAAGTGAGAAATATGAGGTACACTCACACATGCACACACATCTACTGGTACAAAGGTACAAGCTAAAACTGACTTTTCCAGGGAAAGCTTAGCCTTTATTGTATTCTTATGCTCTTAATTTTTTTTTTCTTAGATAAAAATGGCTTTGGTAGATTAAAGTTTTTTAATTTGGCCATCCTCAAAATTTATTTATAAGAAAGATTCATTATATAGATTTTCAAATTAGAGGGAGAAATTTCCCTTGTCTTTGAAATTCAAAAATCTGAAAAATGATCTAAAAAGTTAATATAACCCTTCTTCCTTAATCTCTTTACAAGGTAACCATTTGTTATGTGCCTTCATGTTATTTACTTAATTGAATTTACTTGATGGTGTTTTATCAATTCCATTTCCTTTAAAAATCATACTACAGAAGTGAAAAAATTATAATATGTTTATATTCTTCTATACAACGTCTAAATTGTACCAGAGATAGATAGAGGCCTAATAAATACTGTCCAATACTGGTCCTAGTGGATCTTGTTTCTATTTCAGAAGTACTTTTAAAAAATTGCTTGACTTGATGAAATCTTATCTTTTAATCAATGTATTAAAAGTCAAAATGAAGTTGCTACCCAAATAGCAAACAGTAATGTAGCCTCAAGAATTATGGCTACTTTGCCTCTCAATTGAAAACCTAGACAGGATATTTCTGAAGAGCTAAGTAATTGCTAAGTACATTTAATTTGAGTTTTATTTGGGTGCCAAGAGTCCTGAATTCTACTTCTAGTTCCATCGCTAAGCAGTTTTGTGACCTTGGATGAGTTACCTCACTACCTTGAATCTTAATTTTTCTTGACCTAGAAAACAAGGTATAAATCAGAACATAACTAACATTAAATGAGTCTAAGATTCTGCTCTCAATGAGCCCAGAAGAGGGCAAATATTGTTATTCCACTTTTTTATACCTATATCTTTTCTTGAGAGAAAGAGAGAGAGAAAGAGGGAAAGAAAGAAAGAGAGAAAAAAAGAAACAAAAGAGAAAAGAAAGAAAAGGAAGAGGGAAGAAAGGGAGAGAGGGAGGAAGCAAGAGAGAGGAAGGGAAGGAGAAGGAAACTTTAGATTCACTTGAATAGACAGAGCTGAGATCTTGGAATTACGGCATCAAGAATTTCAGACCATGGTGTTATAGTCTCCTGGAATGGCCTTAATTATCTCATTGGTTTTAGCATAATTTTGAAAAAGTTATCAAAGTAAATTAAAATTTAAATCTCTTTATAAAAAACATGACATATAGTAATTTAAGGAGAAGGATTTTTGCAAGATGAATAAAAGATAGGGTGCTAGAACTTTTAAATGCCTTGGAATCACTGTGATTAGACAACTCCTATAAAAGCAGAACAGTATTACAGTTATGAATATAGTCCCTGGTGACTTACTGCTTGACTCATCCAAAATCGTGCCCTTCCCACTCCAGTTAAAATGTTATCTCCCATCAAAATATGACATCCAAAAACAACATGCCAGTAACCGTAGGCCTTAGGGAACTGCAATGAATATCATTCAAATTAATTCTGACTGACATTTTGGTAAATCACCTCTCGAAGTCAGGAAGGGAACATTTCTGAAGCACTTGAACAGTGCCAAAATAGTAAGGAGTAAAACCACATTCATCACTCAGAAGGTGAAGTGCCAGGCAACTCGGAAGCCAGAAAAATGGCAGCCATATCATCTTAATTGGAACATGAGTGATGGATCTTCATCAACAAACATGTATTGATTTAGCAACTCCTGTGGTGCAAACGGTATAGCAGGTGAGTTATATATGGAAAGATAAATATTTACACGTACTCATATTTTAGAAAGGAAGTTCAATAATTAAGAGCAAAGCCTTGGAATCAGCATGAACCAGTTCAAACGTGGGATCTATCACTTACCAGCTATTGAACCTTAAGAAAACTAATTTCTCTAAGTTTCAGTTTTCTGAACTGGAAAATGCAGATGATGAAAACACATAGTTCATATGGTTGATGGCAGGAGGAAATGAGATGATGACTGGATAGTGCTCAGTGGTGCTGAGCACAAATTAATAAATAGTGAAAGGTAACTATAGTTTCCATTTCATTTATACAGATACTCCTCAAAAAATAATGGAGTAAACTTATGAAAATATCATGTGTATAAATGCATTTATACATCTGTTCTACCAAACACGAGAGTTTACCAACATGATGCACTATAGAATAATAGCTGTCTACCCTTGTGACTCTGTGGCTGATGGGGAGCTACTCACTGTGGCTGCCTACCATTGCAAGGAAGTTATTGTACTGCACATTAATAGCCCAGGAAAAAGATCAAAATTCAAAACTCAAATTATGGTTTCTACTGAATGTGCATCATTTCACATCACTGTAAAGGTTGAAACTCATTAATTGGACCATGAGGAACTGTCTGCATATTTTTTTAAGTTAAACTCTTTACAAATGGGACTAATTATTATATAATGGCCCAGAATTCAATGTACAATTATTTATACATAATGACTATTTCAGAGTGAGAAAACTAGTATTTTTTAAATTTAATTTTGGCTCATTGAACACAAATGGAATATAGTTATTGTTTCTCTGGTTGTACACAAAGTACAGTCACACCATCTGTGCATTTATACATGTGTCTGTCTCATTCTGTTATTATTCTTACCCCTCCCACCCTGACCCCACCCCTTCCTTCCCTCTATGCTATCTATCCTTCCTTCATTCTTGCCTCCCTTCCACCCCAAATTATGTATCATCATTCACTCATCAGAGAGACCATTCAGCCTTTGGATTTTTGGGATTGGCTAATCTCACTTAGCATAACAGTCTCCAATATCATCCATTTACCTGCAAATGCCATAATTTTATTCTTCTTTATGGCCGAGTAATATTCCATTGTGTATATATACCACAGTTTCTTTATCCATTCATCTATTGAAGGACATCTAGGTTGGTTCCACAATCTAGCTCTTGTGAATGGAGCAGCTATGAACATTGATGTGGCTGCATCACTGTAGTAGCTGATTTTAAGTCCTTTGGGTGTAGGCCAAGGAGTGGGATAGCTGGGTCAAATGGTGGATCCATTCCAAGTTTTCTAAGGATTCTCCACACTGCTTTCCATAGTGGCTGCACCAACTTGCACTCCCACCAGCAATGTATGAGTGTACCCTTTTCCCCACATCCTCGCCAACACCTGTTGTTGCCAGTGTTCTTAATAAAAGACATTCTAATTGGGGTAAGATGAAATCTTAAGGTGGTTTTGATTTGCATTTCTCTTACAACTAGAGATGTTGAACATTTTTTCATAAATCTGTTGATTGCTTGTAGATATTCCTCTGTAAAGTGTCTGTTCATTTCCTTGGCCCATTTAGTGATTGGGTTATTAATGTTCTTGGTGTAAAGATTTTTGAGCACTTTGTAGATTCTGGAGATTAGTGCTCTATCTGAAGTGTGTGTAGCAAAGATTTTCTCCCACTTTGAAGGCTCTCTCTTCACGTTGCTAATTGTTTCCTTTGCTGAGAAAAAGTTTTTAATTTGACTCTATCCCAATCATTGATTCCTGCTTTTATTTCTTGTGCTTTGGGAGTCATGTTAAGGAAATCTCCTCCTAGGCCAACATGATGAAGATCTGGACCTACTTTTTCTTCTATTAGGTGCAGGGTCTCTGGTCTAATTCCTAGGTCCTTGATCCATTTTGAGTTGAGTTTTGTACAGGGTGAGAGATATGGATTTAGTTTCATTTTGCTGCATATGGATTTCCAGTTGAGAAAACTAGTATTAATTAAGCATGTTCTATGTAATTCAACATGCTGGATCCTTTACATATATTTACTATTAGCTCATTTAATTCTATTGACACAAAGTAAGGTTAAAAGGGTTTTTAAAAATTTACCAAAATGATACAGTTGATAGTTATTAGAGTCAGAATTTGCCCCTAATTCTGTCTTTGAAACCAGTAAGCCTAATGCTAAACTTAAATTAGAAACATAAACTGTTAACGAAGTTTGTTCCATACTGAAGTTCACTTCCTTTCTTACCCATTACACTGACTCTGTTTAGTTTAAATACATCTTCATCACTCATCACCTAATTGTTATAATAATGACCCACGAGGTTCTTCTCCAGGATTTCTATCCCTCATCCTTTCCTACTTCCAAATGCCAGAATAAACTTCCTAAGTTCAGTTCATGTGAGGTACACCCTGCTTCTGATTTTAATGATGGTCACTACTGACTGAATTAAGTCCAACTACATCAAACTTAGGTTCAGTGTTCTCAATGGCCAGGTGTCGATCCTTCATCCTTATTTCCCAGTTAAGTGCTGCATTTTGGATTGACCTGGATTATCCAAGGTTACTTGGATAACACCCAGCTACATTAGAAAATCTGCACTGCTTTGCTGCTTTCAATGACAACTCCCTGTCCAACCTTCCCCTGAGATTCCCCCAACCCTGACTGGTCAAAACCATACTCTTATTCTGGGCCTCAGCTCAAATATCACCTTGTTAATCAAATTATTTCTGATCTTTCAAAAACCCACTGTGATCATTCCTTTCTTTTAATAGGTATTGCTGTTTGTTTTTACCTCCATTATGGTACTTTTCACCTTCTGGTGTGTACTTTTTAGACTGTCATTTTCTAGAAAGCAGAAATTGAGTCTATTTATTAAGCATTCCAGGTAACTGAATATAAAAATAATTAGAGATGATATTTATATATAACTGATTATGTTCTAGGCCTTAGTCTAAGGTCTCTTACATATATTAACCCAAACAACAAACCTACGAAGTAAGGATGGTCAACAACCTCTACAATAACCTGCAATGATCCCTGCTTCCTATTATTCACATCTGTTTATAAACACTAATTCTTGAGTATAGGCTGGACAGAGTAACTTGCTTTCAATGAATACATATGACAAAAGTGGTAGGATGTCAAAATAGACATGTAGACTAGTGTTACAGAATAGAAGTTAAAAAGAACAATCCACATAAATACAGTTATCTCATACTAGACAAAGGAGCCAAAAACACACATTGGAGAAAAGATAGCCTCTTCAACAAATGGTGCTGGGAAAACTGGAAATCCATATGCAGCAAAATGATATTAAATCCCTATCTCTCACCCTGCACAAAACTCAATTCAAAGTGGATCAAGGACCTAGGAATTAGACCAGAGACCCTGCACCTAACAGAAGAAAAAGTAGTCCCAAATCATCATGTTGGCCTAGGACCTGACTTTCTTAACGAGACTCCTAAAGTGCAAGAAATAAAATCAAGCATCAATAAGTGGGATGGATTCAAATGAAAAAGCTTCCTCTCAGCAAAGGAAATAATCAATAATGTGAAGGGAAAGCCTACAGATTAGGAGAAAATCTTTACTATATGCACATGAGATAGAGAACTAATCTCTAGGATATATAAAGACCTCAAAAAATTAAACACCAAAAATATAAATAACTCAACCTATAAATGAGCTAAGGAACTGAGCAGATACTTCACAGAAGAAGATATACAATTGATCGACAAATATATGAAAAAATATTCAATATCTCTAGCAATTAGAGAAATGCAAATAAAAACTACTCTAAGATTTCATCTCACTCCAGTCAGAATGGTCATTATCAAGAATATAAGCAACAATAAGTGTTGGCGAAGATGTGGGGTAAAAGGTACACTCATACATTGCTCATGGGACGGCAAATTGGTTCAACCATTATAGAAAGCAGTATGGAGATCCCTCAGAAAATTTGGAATGGAACCACCATTTGACCCAGCTATCCCACTCTTCAGTTTATACCCAAAGGACTTAAAATCAGCATACTACAGTGATGCAGCCACATCAATTCACAACTGCTAAATGCAGCTCAATTCACAAGAGCTAAACTGTGAAACCAATCTAGGTGCCCTTCAACAGATGAATGGATAAAGAAACTGTGATATATATACACAATGTTATATTACTCAGCCCTAAAGAAGAATGAAATTATGGCATTTGCAGGTAAATGGATAGAGTTGGAGAATTTCATGCTAAGTGAAATAAGCGAATCCCAAAAAACCAAAGGCCAAATATTTTCTCAGTGAATGCCGATCCATAATGGCAGGGGATCAAGGGAAGAATGGAGGAAGTTTGGTTTGGGCAGAGGGGAGGGAAGAAAGGGGAGGGAGTGTGGGGGTCGGAAAGATGGTGGAATGAGATGGACATTTTTACCCTATGTGAATGTATGATTGCATAAACAGCGAGGCTCTGCATTGTGTACAACTAGAGAAATGAAAAGTTGTGCTCCATTTGTGTACAATGATTTAGAATGCAATCTGTTGACATGAATAACAAAATAGAACAATAACAAATTTTAAAAAGTGAAAAAAATAAACTAGCAGAGAGAAAAAATATGATAGGATGTCACTTCTGTGGTGAATTTACAGGGAATGTGGCTCCATCTTGCATTCCCTCTTTGTTTGTTTGAGGAATGACAGCTGTCATGTCTTGAGCTCTTTTATGGAAAGGCCCACATGGCAAGGAACTGACAGAGGCTTTTGGCCAAAATGCAGGGAGGACTTGAGGCCCTTAGTCCAATATTTAATCAGTAACTGAGCTTATTAAGAACCATGTGAGTTTGGAAGAAGATCCTTACCCAGTCAAGTCTTCAGTTGAGACCACAGTTCTTGCTAATCTCTTGAATGCATCCTTAAAATAGACCCAGAAGCAGAAACAACTACATAATTCACAGTTGGATTCCTGATTCAGTTTTGTGGCAAGTTATTATGAGGCAATATACAATATAGTATTATTATTATTCTTACTTTAAAAATGAAAACACTGTAGCTTAGGAATCTTGTAAGTGATGGGAGCAAGATTCAAATCAGGACAGTATAACTCAAGTCTGAGCTTTTAACCACAAAGCTAGACTGCTGCATAAATGAATGAATAAAAGTCCTTTCTTTGTTGGATGGCCCACTGACTATAAAATAGCTAAGTGATTAAGAATTGATTGAAAAGAGCTTTGTAGTACCCTGATTTGTAACTGTATTAATATCAGACAACCTTCTATTAAATATAGACATTTCAATTTATACTTATGTTTTATTCTATATAAAATGCATCAGCTGTGTATCTTTACTAAAGTATATGCATACTTACTTTGGGGAGTTCTGTTTACCTCAATTTATATTTAGACCTGAAAACAGTTATTCTAAGAGTGGTGAGACTAAAAGAGTCTTTGGAAACTTTCTAATGTGAATGTGAAGCCCATGTCTGACAAATTCTGCCTGTGTGATTGTTACGCTTTGGATATGGAATGTCTTCCAAAAGATTCATGTGTTGAAGGCTTGGTCCCCAGTGGAGCAATACTAAGATATAGAGCTTTGGGAAGTGATTGGGTAATGAAGGCTCTAAACTCAATAATGGATTAATCCATTAATGGATTTACAGTTGAATGGACTATTGGGAAGTGGTGGAAATGTAGCAGGTGGGACCTAGTTAAAGGGAGTTTGCTCCGGGGGGTGTGCTCTTGAGGATAATATTTTGCCTGTACTCCCTTCTCTGCTCCCTCCTCTCTCCTTCCCATGAAATAAGCCACTTTCTTTCATGCCTTGTGCCATGATATACTCACCACAGGCCCAGAAATAATGGAACCAGCCAGCCATATACAGAAACCTCTGAAACTATGAGCCAAAATAAATCCTTCTTCCTCTAAGTTGGTTTTCTCAGGTATTTTTTCCAATGAGTGAAAGCTAACTAACACGGGCTAGGTACATGATAACCTTTCTGTGCCATGTTTCTCATAAATGTTCAATGAAAATAGTAAATGTATATACCCCACAGAGGTCTAGTTTCTATTATAAATAAATTGCTTAGGGCAGTACCGGGTGATTTCCTCTGTAAGGCCTTGCTCAAATCCCATATCTTTTTAACAAGCTCTTCCTAATGACAAAAGTTGAAAAATGGCCAATTCCTCTTCTGAATTCCTCTTTTGATACATAATGATTACATTATCTGCTACAAAGCAGAAATATCTCAATATCTTTATGATATTCAATTAAATTATTTATTTAAAATACTATATTGAACACCTGTGCAAGGGCTGTGACTTAATAAGGAGAAAGTCCCCAATGCAGTGTTCTGAATAACAAAAGTGGTCAGAAAATATCTATTATTATTACACCATTCACTATCGTATGGAAAAAATAGACTCCTTTTGATGCATTTTGAAAGTAATGGACCATTATTATTAACAAAACCTCGTCAAGACGTAGGTGAATGACTGAGCTGACTTCCTGAGCATATGTCTCAGTGTGACACAGGTTTTATATTGAGTGTAGCACTGGTGTCATTCCCATCTATATTCACCTCTGCATCATGTCAGGTAAGTTCGGAATTATATTTCCCATAAGCCCGTGGCCCATGAGAGAAACTTCCACAAACAAGCTCCTTCACCAGTGGCCAACTGCAGGCAGGAAGCTTGGATTATTGAGGTGTGGCCTGCCTTTGACTTCTGAGGATTTCTACTGAGAATCACTTGCTATGTTCTATACTCAGCTGTGCTCATTGGCTGCAGCTTCTCTACAAACCATAATGCTAACTGAACTTCCTGAAATACTTCCTGAAAGACCGCGTGCCTTCATCCTCTGGAATTCTCCAAAATTGTGTAATCCTTTAACTCTGTATAGAGGAATTTCTAACTCATACCAAAATACTTTAATGGCTTCTGTTCTCCAGATTGAACTAAGACTGATATATCAGGTTATAATTTGGTGATTTAGTGGCAACAATATGTAATTCATTGAATACAAGATCGTTCCTCAGTAGGGAATGCCTCTCAATTATTTTTCCCTTGAAGACTTGACAGAATTGCACAATGAAAGCTATAAGTACCCTTCTAGTATCAGTGAATTATGTTATTATTTTGAGTCCTAATGAATATATTATTTATAATTTCCATTAGTCTGTGGAATTCTTTTTTTTTTAATTTTGATTCATTATACAGAAATGGAGTACAGTTTTTTTCCCTCTGGTTGTACACAAAGTAGAGGCACACCATCTGTGCATTCATGCATGTACACAGGGCAATGATGTCTGTCTCATTCTGTTATTATTCTTACCCTCCCACCCTGACCCCAC
>JAJEJO010004567.1:0-66006 GCA_020662805.1 Glaucomys volans | reverse complement strand
ACTTACTCAACCACTGTGTCTCAGTTTCCTCCTCTATAAAGTGGTAATAAGACCTTATAGTCTAGTTCAATGAAATAAATGAGTTAATATGTGAAAAGCACTTAAAATGGTGTCTGGCATAATAATAAATGCTGTATACTTAGTTACTGTGCTTGTATTGTTATTTTTATTACCATTATTACTGCTACAACAGATGGGAAGATGACCAGGATCCTGAATCCCCAAATCCTCAACTAACTGCCATCTGCTGTCATCAATTCCTGATAGCAGAATCACATGGCTTGGGGAAACTACAAGCAAATGCACACTTTATAACAATCTCCTGCCCCAGAAAACTTGGCAGTACCCATCATAGGTTTCTTTTTTATTCTCACCCAGAAGTTGGACTATAGCAGGAAAGCCACCTCCCAGTCCCTTTTCCAGAGGCCCCTCACTCAGTTCTATCTTTCATGACTTTGATGTAATCTTAACTTAAACCTAAGGTTCAAAAATAATACATGATTAACACTTATTTACCTTGTATTATATGTCAGACAGTATGGTAAATGTTCTTCATGCATTAGAGCCTCATGATGCTCTGATGAGATAGATATTATGATCCTCACAATTAAAAAAACATAAAAAGACAAAAAAAAAAAAAACCGCTAGTGAGAATGTGGAAAAAAGGGGACTCACACATGGTTGATGGGAATGCAAATAAGGATAGCCATTATGGAAAAGAGTATGAAGATTCCTCAATAATCTAGAAATAGAACTATCTTATGCTCCAGAAGCCCCATTACGGGGCCTGCATCCAAGGAAAATGAAATCAGCAAGTTGAAGAGACATCTGCATCAATTTGAGTATTATAGCATTATTCACCATAGCCCAAACATGGAATCAACCTAGGTGTCCATCCACAGATGAATGAATAAAGACGATGTGGGTATGTGTGTGTATACATATATATATATATATATATATATATATATATATATATATATTTATGAATAACATTCAGCCATAAAAAGACAGAAATTCTGTCATTTATTAACAACATGGATGCGACTAGAGGACATCTCGTTAAATCAAGTAAGTTAGGGACAGAAGAACAAATGCCACGTGTTCTCACATTATACCTAAGCTAAAGTATTGATCTCATACAAGTAGAGTAGAATAGTGGCTACCAGAGTCGATGAAAGGTATGGGTAAGGTGGAGAACTTGGATAGGAGGAATAACTTCCAATGTTCTATAGCACAAAAGGACAAATTTGTTGGCAACAAGTAAGTCACATTTCAAAATAACTAGTAGATATAATTTTGAATATTTCTGATACAAAGAAATGATAAATGTTTGATATGATGAATATATCAATTACCCTGATCTGATCATGTGCATTATATACATATACTGAAAGAGCAAGCCATAACCCATAAATATGTACATTATGTGCCAATTTAAAAAGTATGTCCAATTAAAACTGAGTGTCTCTATTAAGATGTACTGTAACTATAAAATGCACATCATATTTTGAAAACCTAGTATGAAAAAATTATGAAAAAAAATCTCAATTTTGTATAGTGACTGCATGTTGAAATTATAGTATTTTGGATATATTGAGTTAAAGAAAATGCTATTAAAGTTGTAAAAAAGAAAAATAAACAAAAGTATACAAGAAATTTTTTATATTACTACATTTGCCACTGAGAAAAATTTTTAAAAGATAAAAATTAAGCCAAAGTATGATCAGTGTTTAGCACAAGGGCACCCAGCTAATAAAAGATGGGGCTATTTATATTTAGAAAGTTAATCTCAGGAGCCTTCCTCTTAACCATCATACCCCTCAGGTGGTTATACTGCATGATCACCTGATTTTCTCAACTGGGAGAAGTCATTTCTAAAATCAATGAAATTATTCAAATCCCTGAATTCTCCCTTTGTCAACAGGAAACTGCATGTGTAGTTCAGTTTGTCTATTATGCGTGTTCTTTTACTTAAGGGGAAGAAAAGGTTATGTATTTAAAAAAAGGTGAGGAAGCCATTGGAAGATGCCATAAATTTATTCTGTCAGGCAGGCCAAGTTGTGTGACAGTTAAAGAGATGACTTGATGCAGAGATGTGAAGTGTGACTTTTTTGACTGTCACACTGGATGAGATGGATGGATTTTGGAACACATCCCAGGAAGCTGAGATACTCATGTGGTCAAGTGTTGGTCTCTCTGATCAAATTTGACTTGCTGTCTCCAAGTTGTTGGATTTTGCCAGCCCTCCAGATGCTGCATTGTGTCTCTGCAAACGAAATTGGTTTGACACCATCTGCAAGACCCTGCATTGGTCCTAGCACTATGAGCCATTGTTTCCTAAGGAATTAATGGACATTCTCACGTTCTACCTGTGTTAATTGAGTTATTTTCACACATGCTAATGTGTTGGTTACCCAGGGTCTAGTTCTCACTTACACACTCTGCATTAGATACGCATATAAATGGGAGAAATCCTGGAAACTAGCTGCCAAAATCTAGATAGCCTACTTTTCAGCAAATAAGAACAGCTAGTGTTTGAAGAAATTATGTTTCCAGATATAAATGTGTGCAGGCTTCATGTTTTGAGGCATAAACTAGTGTAAGATCATGCAGACACCCACTATATCAAGGATCTGATCCTCATGAGTCACTGGATTTACCCATGATTTAGTTTCTTACCATGATTTACCCTGGGACAATGATATTTTCCCATGATCTAGAGTTATTTCAATCCAACATCACCACGAAGCAAAATGCAGGAAAATAAGCACTTTGGGCTCCCATCCAAAGGTGTTTAGTTAATGAATTACTCAAAGTACTTGGGTATAAGAAAACTCCACTTATCACCTATGGTATATACTCTATGATCAGAAGCAAATGAGAATAAAGTTGTCTGATTAACCATCCCCCCCAAAAAACAGGTAAAGTGGGATATATATCCTACGTAAGCATTTCATTTTAACTTAAAACATGAGACTATTTGCTAACATTTGATGTGGATCCAATTATTCATCTCTGTGTAGACCTTTTCATTGAACATAGGTCTGACTCTGACTAGCATTTCCCTTAATATTTCTTGCCTAAACCACATCCACAGTGCATTTTCATAAGTTCTATTTTGGGTTTCTGTGTGGGGTATCTATACATGTGTTTTGAAACCATGTTTTTCCAAAGCATTCAATTTGGTTGTCACAGAAACATAACCTTTTATGCACTCATATTTCATGGATATAAAATGTAATTAAAATTACATGTAATTTTATATTTTTAAAATAACAAATAAAAACATACACCACCAACTTTTATAAATATGCAACTCATCTGTAGGAGCAGAATTGTATAGGAGCCCCAGCAAGTGGCCTACTGGTACTAGTACTTCATGTGCTGTGGTTATCCATCAGCATGTTTTACTAAAGGATCAGGAAGAAAATATAATCCAACAATTGGTTGTGTGTTTCCACACATTTACCCTGGCTACTTACACATTATCTACTATGAAGTCCTCAATTGTGTAGGATGTGATTATCTAGCCCTTCCCAGACAAAACTGTATAAGGGAAAAAATGTCAACTGAATATAAACCACAAAGATTCAAAACATAGCTGGAAATATACATTTTTAAAATTATGGCTCATCTAAGCTATTTATATTATTATATAGTAAGGTATCAGATTTTAGCTTCTGAAGAGTTGCTAGCTATCCAAAATATATCTTCTATAAAATGCCCAAGATAGAGATATATTTTCCAGTTGCAACACAACTAGAATTTATTTTCATCCTTCCCTCAGATCTAAAGAATAAAGAACATTTTCTACTTTTACTTGTTATCCTAATAGTTTGAAGCCAACAAATATTATATATCACATCTTTCAAAAGGTGTCATTCTGGATGTTTCAGAGAGACAGAAAGTTTACCTATCCAAATTATTCCTCCTAGGTAGTCCAGTTGTTCATAAAAACCCATCAGAATCTCAGGGCATCACCTCTGGTATGATACTTAACTTAAAACAGACGAACCCCACAGATGGAGATGAAAAGTTTAACCCATTAATAGATATTTCCTGAGGGCCTGCCATGTGGAAGGAACAGTGTTTGGAATATGAGAGTGTTAGCTAATGTCAAACACTTCCTGAAAATCCTGAAGGTAGTCACTTTAGGGAAAGTGTTTGATAAGTGTGCAACTTATTATCTCATTGATAAAATATGAAAATATTTAAGACCTTTGTTTAAAAACTGTGAAAATGGGACCCTGAAGCTATCATTTTGAGTATTTCTCTGTAGATTACAAGAGAACTAACAGTTCAGTATCTGGGGGTCATGGGAATTTTAAATTTGTTTAGGGATGACACAACTAGCAAAAGGTTTCCCTTTTTCATTCTCCATGTTTTCATGATCAAGAAATATTTTATACAGATATTTTACATAAAACCTATGTAGAATGCAAGCTGACAGAAATTCAATAAGAGATAAGAAAATATACTTTAACCTAAACTTCTAACATGACATGCTATTTATCTGTTTAAAACTTCTTGCTGTGCACAACATAAAATCAGTTTGTCATAACCTTAAAGCATTCCTTTCTGGTTCTGAAAGCTCCAGAATAAACTGCCATTCTTTTACTTTCTCAAGCATAAAATGAAACTGAATATTTTTCTTGGAAAGATGAATTACCCTAGCTTGACAGAGGGTAATTAGCATACCCAATGCAAGTTAAGAGAATGGGTTGACAAGCACAAAGACGACTAAGAAAACATGGGCACATTTCGCATGTGTTTTAATACATAAATGATTAAAAACGCAACTATATATGTTAATTGCCACCAACCGCAACACAACCCTATTGGAAGACAATATTAAGTCGCTGAAAACAGTACATCTTTAATTATTTGTCTATTCTATAAACAAGTTTAATTGGAATCTAAAAACAGAAAGGGACAAAAGCTCAGTTCATTAGGGACCAACTAACTGTAAAGGGCAGATAAAAACCTTTTGTCTGATATAGATGTACCTCCCAAGCACCATCAGAGAGCACCAGGCAGCGCACTAATCAGTAATAAGAGGTGTTCTCATTATTAAACTTATAAAGCATAAACCAGGTCACCACAAGCTTTGAAGGTACTGATCATCAATTATTTCGCTAATTGTTTGTTCTGTTTGCATGTCTCAGGGTAAAAGGAAAAAGCCACTGAAGCAAAAAAGAGACACCAATAATTGCTACCTCAGTGACAGTTGGTTTTTAGTGTCTCATTATTTATGATTTGTTTTGTTGTGCATATGTGACTTTAAGTCTACTGTATTAATGCATACCCAAGAAGCCTACTGTGTAACACTTGTGAAAGAATTACACAAATTAATCGGCAAAGCCAGGCGTAGAATCTGCCCTGAAAAGTCCTGTAAGATTGTTTTTACACTGTGTATGTGTGTGCGCACGTATATGTGTGTGAGAGAGAGTGTGCGCACAAGTGCACACATGTGCATAAGCACATTCAAGAACCCTCACTTAGGTTGTTTGAGTTTCTTACAGATGAAGAAGTACTACGTGCAGCACAAAAGGCCAGTCTTTCCCTGGCCAATTCCATCTTGTTACAAAAATCATCAGCCTTTCAGAATGTCCTAAAAAGTCGATTAAACCTCTATAAAGAACAACAACAACTACTGCTTTAGTATAAAGCCAAAGTTAGCATGAGGCAATGATGCTGGAATGTCACTGAATTCCATAATTTAATTTTCTAAGCCCTAGTCATGAAAAGATGAGAAACCTTAGGCTGATGATATCACCAGTTTACCGAACTGCCACTTCTGACAATTTTTTAAGCTATTCATTAATGTACCTGAAACTAAACACTGTATTACTAATTGCAAAACTAAAAACAGAACAAATTCACTAATAAAGAATGCTTTAAAATGTGTATACAGAACTGAACATTTATACTTTTTAAAGTTTAGGAAAGATGATAGAAGTTGGTGTTTATGTATTTATTATGGCAAGGAAGTAAATTTTGTCCATATCAAACTTTGAAAAAAATCAAGAACTTGTTTGTGGAGGAGACTTCAGTCTCTGCAAAGAACTCTGCAGAGAATACAAAAATAGCAGAGCTTTGCTTTTGCAAAGATGATTTCATTTTGAAGTACTTAGATCCTTAGTAATAGTTATTAATTATCACTATCCAGAAGAGATAAAAGCAAATAATTACTGCTGGACTAAGCATTAGTCAGTTCTAGTAATTGGGCAAAGCCAATCCTCCTCTCAATAAAATCAACTGTCTCTGAAAGGATTAAACTTATGTAAGAATAAACCTTGTTCTAAAGAAAGTAAATTGCACTTCTCCTGCTAAACAGGAAAAAATAGGTTATTAAATGATACCCAGTTTCCTTGCAGAATTAACATGGGGAAGAGTGTTTATGTACGTGGTAGGAGAATAGATTTCAGGTAACTGCACCTGTACTGTGGAAAATTACTCTTCAATTATGCATAGTAATTAGAGATGTTGTTTAACTGTTATGAAAAACCTGCAGTGTGCTAGAAGGTACACGAAACTCCTATAAAGATTCTGTCACTGGGGGTAGTTTGAAGGAAAATGCTAGAGATAAAAGGCAGAAAAAAAGAGAAACCTGCTCAAGAACAGGTCTTTGTGTGCTTAACTGACAAACTATTCAAAATATATTTATTGATCACTTACCATGTATCCTTATGGTATTCAGATTAATGAAATTTATGTCATTAAAAAATCTCTTATTTAAAATTACTAATACACTGTGCTAAGGTGTTTCTACATAATTACTAAAGGTCTATGTGTATTTTAAATTAGAATTTTGAGACTTCTCTCAGTCTGACTTTAAAATTTATTTTTATGATAACTAGGACAGCATTTAAGGCATTTTCTGGTCATAAAATTATGAATATGAATCTAGTAAGGTTTATATATTGTTCATGGCAAATATTTTATTCCTCAAAGTTTGAAGTGGTTTAGTTGACAATAAATAATAATGCTTTATGGATTAATACCTTCATTCCACCCCAGTTATTTCCCACGTACCTCTTCAGTGAGGTCAGTTAACACAGGTTTGAAACACTTACTTTTTGTTACACAAAACAACTATCTTGAAAGAATATATGGTATTGACACTTAATCATGATGAAAATTAAACAAAAGGAAGTTAAAATATGATTAAGGTCATCAAGCTCCAATATCCATATTCCACAAAAGCTTTGAGAAGTGACCCTATTCTAGGGTGCTTCCTTCTGCCTTATTTCCTTCTATATTTCTATCATCATCATGCCTCAACAATAACAACACTGATAACTGCTGTAGGAAATACTGAACTAAGCACAATTAAAGTTTGGTTCAGTATTTCTTAGTTTTAAAAAAAATCATCAAGTTTTCACTATCTATTAATAGCAAATTGATAAAAATCTAGGCTTCATGAACTCCAGCATCTCTCTTTCACTTATACTAGTCTTTAAATATTTTTTTCTGAGAAGATCTTTCTACATTTCTCTCCTCCTCATAATATCAGTTACTGAGTGACACCAAGCACAAGTTCCCATTTGAAAGTAGTAGTCACAGTTAATTGCTGATACTAATGTGAAACCACATTGCATGCTTTATCTTATTTTAAGGCTTATAATTGAGTGGTCCATGTTTTCTGCCTTCATTTTCTAGCCTTTCAGTGAGATAGGAAGCATGATTTAAAAACATCACCTCCCTCAGAACTGATTGTGCCTTAGTTCCACTGAAGTCAATAGGCGCTTTGTGTACACTCAGACTGGACTCATAATGAGCAGAGCTGATGAGAATCCAGCTTTCCAAGGATGACTAGTGCTGAGTCTTCAAGGTCATTCATCATTTTCATCTGAGAAGGGAGACCCTTTATTTGCTCTCTCTTCTCAAATAGGTATACAATTAAAGGAGGAATTATTCCTCCCAGTGGCAATCACTTTATTTACAAAGGCCATGTTGAGCCCTATCTCCTCTCTTTGCCAGATGGTCTGTGTGCCCAAGCAACTGAAGGCAGCCTCAGTGAATATCTTACATTTTTTCCTCTGAACTGCTGGCTCTATTACTTCTCTGCTGGCAAAAAGCAAAAGAAAATCCTCCTTGTAGGTTTGCACTGCTTTATTTAATTTTTCTGTTGACTCTGAGTGAATAAAAACAAAAGTAGCAGCTTTTGGCCTGTATTATAATTGGGTCCAAATTATCGTTTTTTCTAATCCTAAAAATATAAGATTATGAGTACAAATTAAGAATTATCTTTTCTGCCCTGGACAGAAGAGCAATTATGACAGGTAGAGAAGAAACTTTCATCCCAAATAGTGTGCTTCTGATAAAGTTTCATTGAACAGACCCAAACAGCACAATGCTTACAGTAATTTGTAAGATATACTCAATAGTAGAATTATGGACTTCTGACAATGTCATTAAACTTATCACTATTGAAACGTTCATTGTGCACTGGCCATGAATTAACTGAAAGACATTCTTAACAATATTTGTGAACAAAGACCTTCCTCTAAAAGCATATCATTCTTCTTCTAGGGAGCAACATATAAAGGAAAAGTACCTTGGGAGGAAAGTGGTATTCGAGAAAATCAACAAAAGATGCATGTGCTAGTAAGAACAGAATAGGCTATGATACAGTAATAACCCCCAAATCTCAGGGGCATAATACAATAAATGTTTATATTTACACGTCATATACAGGTTACCTTGCTCTCCTGTGCAACCGTTCTCTAAGAAGTGACAGAGAGCTGAGCAGTTTCTATGTTAGAGACATGCCATCTGAAACTCTTGGCCTCAAAGATCACCACCAGAATGGAAGAAAGAGGTAAAAGAGTTACAATGACACGTACACCTTCCACTTAACACCCACTGGCTACAACTAGTTACATGCCTCCAGATTCATACAAAGGGAGGCTAGAAATGTAGGGAGCACATGGATATTTGATGACCACAAATTCAGTTTGTGACATTTTCTATACAACAAAGGAATGGGTTAAAATTAAGATAAACACAGATTGGCACTTATGCCAACTGCCTACTAATATGCTGTTCTGGGCTGGAATTTGCCATAATGGAAAGCAAAACACAAACTCAAACAAAAGCAATAGCAAACAACCAAAATAACCCCCAGACACAGTCCTCTCCTCATGGAGTTTCTTAGTCAAGTGGCTTTGGAGAAGATCTTAGCTTTTCTAAGACAATATTACTTCCCAATAGTACAAAGGTAATAAAACAATCTCCTGGCAGCACTATTTTGAGGAATGAAGAAAGACGTGATAAGAATAGTATATAGGGGCTGGGGATATAGCTCAGTTGGTAGAGTGCTTGTCTGTCAAGCATAAGGCTCTGAGTTTAATCCCCAGCACCACAAAAAATAAAATAAAATAAAAAAATAAATTAAAAAGTAAAAAATAAGAATAGCATATAAACTACCTAACAGAATGCCTCAATATTTAAGGTACTTAATACATGTGATTTCACTCACCTAATAAAAAGCTACATAAATATTACAGTTAATACTACTACTATAGTAGTACTGAATACTACTACTATTTCTGGGGAAAAACAGAGGGTAGACTCTAAATCCAACAGTCTTAATATGGAATGAGCCACTTAATCTCTGTGACCTTCAATGCATTCCCTCAACACAAACTACACAGCAAAAACACCTTCAATTTTTCCAGAGTTTTATTACTGATACAAAACAAATGCTTAAGAAAATGTAAGGGAAGCAAGAAGTGTAGCTCATAAAACCAGCAGCAAGTCAACTCTGTGGTCCATCCCATTTTGTCTTTGTACTATATTACTGTGAATTTCAATGGTTCCTTCAACCCTCATTCCAGTCTGGTACAACTAAGCACGAATTTTGACCCAAATAATAACTCACTCTTCTTTAAAACTAAGACCCCAATGCACCCTTAAAGTCTACACTCATCATCTATACCTCCCAAATGGTGATTTCCAGTAGTACCTTCAAATGTCTTTAGCATGCCCAATTGCTCCCACAACACTGGCACATGAGAGTGTTTCTAGGAACAAAAGAGAAGATATTTATACATAATACTTAATTCTATTTGAAATAAAGATTCTATGGGACAGTCTTAGCCTTGGTCTGGTTAAATTTAAAATGCATATTATATATAAACAAAGATAAGATGAACTATAAGAAGCAGAGTCAAGCAGAGAACTTCAATACTAATTTTCACTGAAGGAAGCAAAAAGTAAGGGCACCTACAGGTGAAATAATGATTGTTTATGTTTTTGTAGTTTATATTTCTCACCACATAATTTAAGGAAAGAAAAAATGGAATTCACTTATATCTGTGTGCCATTTTGTTTAGAAAGATAAGTAGTGGAATAACTTGTGGTTTATTCTGTATAGCTTCTTTTCAGCTTTCATTTTGCTATTATTTAAATTTATAAGTTTGATCTTCCTAATTGGATTGTAAACTTACATAGAAATGGGAAGGTTTCTTATACTTCTCAACAGAGTGATTAAGAGAATAGACTTTGTCAATTCAGATTCAGACAGATTTGGGTTTGAGTTATAATTACCTATGAAGTATGTAATCTTATACAAATTACTTAATAATAATGACGTATGCTGGAATGAATGGTATTCACCAAAGGAACTCATACTCCATCCAGAACTTCAGAACATGACTATTTGGAAACAGGGTCATTGTCAATGCTATTACTTAAGATAAAATTGTACTGCAATAGGATTGGTCCTTAATCCAATATGACTGATATCCTTATAAGAAGAGGATACCTATGTAGACACACACACAGTAGGAAAACAGCCATGTGAAGATAGATACAGAGACGAATTTTGTAGCTACAAGCCAAGAAAAGCCAAGGATTATCAGAAACTAAAAGAGAACATGCAACAGAGTCTCCTTCTGAGCACCCAAGAAGGAACAAGTCCTCAAAACATCTGGATTTTTTACTTTTGGTATAAACTATGAGAGCATCCATTTTTATTGTGTTAAGCTTCTCACTTTGTAAAAATTTGTATGGCAGCTGAAGAATAATATTTATTATGGCACCTATAGAAAACTTCATAAAACAGCTATAGTTAATTAAAATAATGTATGTGGAGCACTTACCATGATGCCTAGTATGTAGTAACCACACAATAAATATTAGCTTTAAATATGTATTGACTAAGAGAATGAGAGTGAATACAGAATATGTCAACACACTATTCTTTCAGAATTTTACTAAATAAAGAAAAAGGAAACTGAAATTTTCCTAATTTTCAAAAAGTAAAATGAAGCGTGTAATTACAATAGAACATAAAATGTCATTGATTAGAGTTTTGGGTTGTTCTACAGGTGACAATTTAAAGAATAAACCAAAATAATCAATTTTGACCAAACTGACAAAAATTGATAAAGAAATAGTTATTTAAACAGTGGCTGCAAAACTGGGAAAACATAGGGCATACAAAATCTTGAGACAGAAAGTATATAACCACAGATAAATTGTTTGCAAAGAAAAAGAAAGAAAGAAAAGAAAGAAAGAAACCAAATTTGTGCAGTTAGAGGAAAACATTCATGTTGGCGAGCCAAAGCACAGGAACGGTCTAGAAGCACAAGTATAGATTTTAATAGAAAAGGGACTTACTGAATATATTTTACTTATTTAGTGTCACTTTTTAAAACATGTCTTGTTCATTTTTTTCTGAAATCTTATTTTCAAAAGTAATGAATTTTTGAAAATATAGAGATAATAAAAAATAAAAAGCATCCATAACACCCTTAGACTTATTTATAGTCCAATAAATTAAATTCCTTGAAAAGAAGAAGCCATGTCTATGTTGTTCACTGATTTCCCTGTGTGTTGCAGGCAGAAAGTATGCAATAAAAATCTATTGAAAGGAAAAACAAGCTTGTTTAGGAATATTTTCTATCTGAGTTTTTTTCCATATGTATATATTTTGATGGACATTAATTGTTGTTTCATTTGAGAAACCAATCTCCAGCTTCCTGGTTTTATCTTTTCTAATCTTATAAGTATTGACTGAGGTAGCTAATACACAACCTAAGAAAGGTATTATACCTATGATACATTCTACATAATATTGCCTAAAGTCCTTAAGAAATTGTGACATACTATTTGTTTATGCCTTTCAATTTGGGTTGAAATTTACACTTAAAACATTGTTTTCTTAACCAAAAACAAAGGAAAAAGAATCCTATTTTCTCAGAAGTTCAGATACCCTAACAATAATATAAATCCATATTGGAAAATTACTAATAGAAAAGCCATAAAATACTGGTATTTAAACCAACGTCTCAGGTTGGTTGTTCCAGCTTATACTTAATAAATAATCCAGTTATTCAGAGGAAACAATCTTTGAAATATATGAGAGCAATGATTTTCATGAAATGTTGCAGGTGTTTCTCAGGAGAATAAAAACAAGAAAGCAAATCAGAAAATAAATTCCCTTGAGAAAGAAGTCGTGTGCCCCAAACACTGAAGAAGAAAAGTAAGAAACTAAATTAAAAATCTTTAGTTCCAACACAGGTCAGTTACTTCTGGTTTCTAAATTTTACCTCCTTTAGGCAATGATACTTTTGTCCAAAGCTCAGAACAGAACTGTGAAATTTATTGAAAAAGGCTTCTCAGAGATATTTCTAACATGAGCAAAATCAGAGAATGTCTCTGAAAATTACACCCTTTCAAGATGAAGCAACTGCAGAGGACTGGTTCTGTACTTGAACTAAATGAAAGCAAGGGCTTGGATTCCTCCCACTATTTTTTGTAAAAGAATAATTTCATTTTACATAACTCAGAGAAGTAGGATTTCATAGTCAGAATAATGTGATGCTATGGTGTCCTTGCTTTGTTGCAAACTCTTATTTGTCATTTTAAAATGTTTATCAATTTCATGAAAGATTAATGTTACAATATAATGCAAAATATCCTAAATTAATATGGAACTAGATGCTGTCCTTGACAGTAAAACATTTTTATGAAGCAGATAGAAAACAGTATCACCTTGATTATTCTGTTGAAATAACTAAATAATGGGAAAATTAAGCTTAATGTAGCTGCTACTGCCAGGACTACATTTTACCTTTAATTAAAACAAATTACCTACATGATTCATGATCATCATATTTTTACAAATGGAAGAAAATATTAAATTAAACTAAAATTGATAAAATTCCATCACCTAGGGAACAGTACTATTATGCTCTCACATTTTTCCCCTTGAGGATAAATTCACACATGCATGTGGATTTTTTCAATCAAACAATGATAATACCTATATTATTCTGTAACTTGAATTCTCTTCATTTAAAAATATTTATTGTGAATACCATTCCATGGCAAAATAAAAGATCTAATTTTAATGATAGTATGCCATTCTATAAAATGGCTATGAAATAACTTTTTAACCAGCCATATGTTGCTAAATATTGAGGGTATTTCCATTATTCTGATATTATAAACAATACTGTGATAAACATCATTATGCATACATTTTTGTATACCTATTTCCTTCGTTGAAGTGTCAAATTGATTATTTTAGAATTTTTGATACTGTTACCAAATTGCATCCAGAAAGATGGTGTCAATTTATACTCCTACCAAAAGTGTAGGATAATATTCATTTCCTCACATTTACATCAATTCAGAGTCTTTCTTAATTTTTGTCCACCTGATAACCACATGTTATTTCACTTTTAGTAGGTGACTGTTGAAAATTTATGTGTTTCTGAAAAACCTAAATCAACCACTAAAAGAACAAAGCAGATAAGTCAATAGAGAAGATAAAATGTAATCACACAAAAAAATTTGGTAAAATCCAGAAAAAGAGGAAAAGTCAACAAAAACAGGATAGAAAACAATTATGATGATGATACTTAAACCTATTAATATCAATAACAATATTAAATGCAAATTGTTCAAATGCTCCAATTAAAAGAAAGACTGCTAAACTTGATTTAAAAGGCAAAACTCAATCATATGTTGCTTCTAAGAGTAACACCATAATTATACATAGATATTACATATAAGTATAGATAGATAACATCTATAAAGAGAACATTCTCTGACCACAACTGAAAGAACTTGGAAATCATTAAAAGAAAGGTATATGGAAAATCCCCTAACAGTTGGAAATTAAACTTCTCAATAAACTATGACTCAAAAATGATATCATAAAGGAAATTAAAATTTTTTAATTAAATGAAATTGAAATTATGACACATAAAAATTTGTGGGAGGGTTGGAGACATAGCTCAGTGGTAGAATGTGTGCTGAGCATGCACAAGGTCCTGGGTTTAATCCACAGCAGCACCAAAAAGCCAAAAAAAAAAAGAAATCCAACACCCAGGAACAGAACAACAACAACAAAAACTTGTGGAATTATACTAATGCAATGCTTTGAGGAAATTTTTGTAGCACTAAACATCTAAATTAGACCAAAAAAAAAGGATCTCAAGTACATGGCTTGAGCTTCTACATTAGAAAATGAGAAATAGGCAAAAATAAACTCAAAGTGAATAGAAGGGAAATAAGATCAGAATGACAAAAAAAAAAAACTAGAAAATAGAAAAGTAATAGAGAAATTAATACTATTTGAAAAGATCAATAAAATCTATAATTCTCTGGCCCAATTTAAATTACCAATATCTGGGATGATGGAGGTGGCATTACTTTATATCTTATGATATTAAAAGGGTAAAAATATTATTGAAATATTGAAGTACAATGAACAACTTTCTGCTAGGAAATGCAACAATTTAGAGGGAATGAACAATTTAGATGAAAGTTTACATCTACATCTTTTTCTTGAATAATATAAACTATCAAAGTTCAATCAAGAAACAAAATGAATAGTCCCATATTTATTACATTAATTTGAAATAAAAAATCTTCCCACAAAGAAAAGTCAAGATCTAGATGATTTCTAAATATTAAGAAATAATAATATGTTGTGATCAAGTGGGATTTCAAGATTGGCTTAACATGCAAAATCAATCAATGCTATTAATCAATTAAACAGACTAAAAAGAACAGACAAAATGATCATCTCAATAGAAACATCATAAGCACTTGACAAAATACAACTTCTACTCATGATATAAAGACTCTCAGCAGACCAGTAATAGAAGGAAACACCCCATCTGATAAACACACACATATGTATATGTTTATATATGTTTATTTTTATGTTATATACATATATATAAAACTGCAACTAACACTAGATGGTGAAAATTAAACTGCTTTTTCCCTAAGATCAGGAGGAAGACAGAAATGTCTGCTCTTATTACTTCTAATCCACGTGACGCTTAAGGTCCTAAACAGTGCAATGAGACATTAAATAAGTCAATATAAATGACTGTAGATTGAAAAGCTATAAGTAAAATCATGCTTATGAAGACAACATTATTGTCTACACAGAGAAACCTTAAAAAATCTACAAAAGAGACAGCTAATAAGCAAGTCTAGAAGGAGTTTAGGATGCAGGATCAATAAACAAAAATTAATCTTATTTCTATATAACACTGAAAAACAATTGGACACTAAAATTAAATCAATCTAAAAAATCACAATGCCACCAAAATGAGAAATTATGAAAGCTATTTGATTAAAGATGCACAAGATGCACACTGAAAGCAGAGATTAATGAAGACCTGAACACATTAAGAGAAATACTATGTTTTTGACCTACAAGACTCAATACTCTTAATATGTCAGTTCTTCCCAAATTGTCTAGAGATTTAATCTAATCTTAATAAAAATCCCTATAGGCCTCCGGGCAACACTTATCAAGCTGACTGTGAAATACACATGGAAATGATATTTTGAAAAGAAAACACAGTTGGAAAACTTACATAAAATAAAACCACAAAAACAAACCATACACATAACTATTATAATAGTTATTACTTTAAAAAATGATCATATTAAGTAACTGAACAAATATGGAGCAACATCAACTCTCATACATTGCTGAAAACTTTCACTTCAGAAATGTTTGGCAATGTCTTAAAAAGTTAAACATATACCTACAATATGACCTATCCAGTCCAAGGAATGAAAATATATATCCACATAAAGATTTGTACACTGATGTTCACAGCAGCTTTCCATAGCTCCCCTCAAACAAAACAAAACAAAACCTCCAAATGTCCACCATTGGGTGATAAACAAATTGTAGTATAGTCATACAATGGAATTAAAAAGAATAAACTATTAATATACATAAACATGAATGGATCTTAAAATAATTACACTGAGTGACAGAGGGAGACAATAAACAAGTACATATTTATATAAAATTACAGAAATGTTATCTAATTTATGGAGACAGAAAGCAGATCACAAGATGGATCAATTACAAATGGGCACAAGGAAATTTAAAGGTGATGGATAAGTTCATTTTCTTGACACAGCAATGGTTTCACGGGTATGACAGGTATGTCAAAACTCATCAAGTTGTATACTTTAAATATGCGCAGATTATTTTACATCTATTACATCTTAATGAAGCTGCACAAATAAGTATAAAAGTGCCCATTTCTATACACTTACATCAGTACAGTTCATCTTCAATTTTTGCCAGTTTTATAAATACAAAATGGTATCTCACTAGTAAAAATTTTTATAAGAACTGCAGATAATTTTTTACATTTACTGACATTATTTTCTTACTACTTATTACCTCTCATATAAATTAATTGATCTATGGTTACTGACGAGCATTTAGAATCTGCTTCCTTGAGATAACAAATATCCTAGCTATGTGAAGGTTTGTGTTTTTTCATTTTTAATGAACTTGTCACATTCCCTTACCCTGTAAGTTCAGTTAATTTTTGCAGACCTTATAACTATGTTTACTGTGTTTCTTGTATGTGTGTGTATACCATTTCCTCAAGAGGCCATACTTAAGATGATTACACAGTGGCCTCACAGACTCTTAAAAGACCCATGTAGAGAAAAATAATTTTGTCTTACACAACAATCAAGAATGTCCAAGGGGATTTGGTAGAAGATGCTCACATATTAATTTTAATTTCAGTTAAGTCACTAACTGCCTTGAAGATTCATAAACAAGCTTGTTTGATAATTATCATGGACTGAAAGGGAAATTCTCTCTACTGTCAATTTTTTTTGCCACACCTCTTAAACAATTATTAATTGGAGCAACAGAATCTTGACACAATATTCTCCAGGTTATGACAGAAACAATTAGGGAAATAGGTAGCAAATAAGTAGAAAAGCTTAACAAGTCAAGCATATGTAGATGATGGTTGAAACTTAGCTATTTCATACTTTCTTTAAAAAAGAATAGTGTTATATTTAACACTTACTTCTAAGTAAAATGTCATAAAAGACTAATGAAAGTGAAGGAAAAAAGTGCTGAGAGGTAGTGTAGTAGAAAATTTGCTTAGACATTTTCACCATTATTGTTATGAGTTGTAGATAGTCTCTCAGGTGTGAATCACATTTCTCCTTACTTGGAGGCCACCAATTAATTTGTCTTTCTAATGGTGCTCCCTGTGTCCACATACATCATGTTAAAGAACCTGTTTCAAAGCAGAACATTTAATAACTCTTAAGTGAATATCACTGTCATAAAAGTATACCTGAACAACTTTTTGAGAGTGACTAGTTTTTCTACTGTTACATCCATAATAAAAATTATTATCAACAACAATAGCTACATTTTATTGAATATACTAAATGTCAGGCACTAAGGTAGGTTTTCAGTCTTCCCTAATTTCTCACAGTAGCTAGCAGCATCTGTATTTCACAGGTAAGGAAAGTAAGGGTTTCTCTGTTCACATCATATCACTTCTTTTGATTAGAATTTAGAGTACTGTTTTCTGTGTCATGCTTCTGTTAAGAAGTTGGTCCAGATCTCTCATTAGCTACTTAATTTCAAGACATTATTCCTTTTTTTTTTTTTTTTTTGTCTCTGAAAGGACAAAAAGTGTTTGCTCAGGGCATTGCAATGGAGATGGGAAGGTAGAGGCCAAAGGTTCCTTTTTAAATAAGTAGATGCCATTAAGCTGTCAAAATAAATACATTTCTGCAAAAGAAGGAATTGACAGTTTCTCATGAACAAAAAAAAATTAATGTCCTTTTGACTTGTTTTTTGGGTGGGGGGCACATACCAGGGATTGAACTCAAGGGCACTCAACCACTGAGCCAAATCCCCAGACCTTTTGTGTATTTCATTTAGAAATAGCGTCTCACTGAGTTGCTTAGTGCCATGCTGTTGCTCAATTTGGCTTTGAAATCAGGATCCTCCTGCCACAGCTTCCTGAGCCATGCTTTTGACTTTCTGACTTATAATGCTTTGGAATCAACTTGCACTAAAATAGAGTTAATAGGGTTGGGGTTGTGGCTCAGTGGTAGTAAGCTCACCTAGCACACATGAGACCCTGGGTTCAGTCCTCAGCACCACATAAAAATAAAATAAAGGTATTATGTCCACCCACAACTAAAAAATATATTTAAAAAAAATAGTTAACACTTCTTAAAAGAGCCACAATCTTTTCTTTCTTGCAAAACATGTTGTGAGGATGGAATTTTTCATTGTTGATTCACTACCAGAGGTTAACACAAGCAACTAAGTAGATAACGAAACTATGTAAGAGTAGAATAATAAGAATGAAACTGATTTTGTTCATTGATATGCTAATAATAAAGTCTCATATACTCACATTGCAGAAGTCAAGGTACAGACTTTATCATTCTGAGTATCCTATGCCTAATTTTGCCCAATCTTGACAGTAAACATTATCCCTTCCTTAGATACTTTCTGGGTTCATAGTCTTCCTTTTAAATGGTACTTAATAATTTCAAATAAGTTCAGAATTGCCCTGCTTACACACTTCTCACTTAAATACAAATCTAAGTGAGGACAAAATACATCAACTCTGTTCACCACCAGGAAATGATGTAAGCCATCACTTATACAAAGATGCTTTCAATTTATGAACAACAGAGATACAAAACAACTTTTTATAACTATATCCTCTACCAAGAATTTCCTTTGAAGGAACTAGAAAATACCTTTTTAAAAATTGCCCAAAGATAGCCCAAGAGATTTTTATTCTGTCTACTTGCTTTTTATTTCTAGAATTCCCAAGAGATTCCCAAAAAAAGCACCTTTCTGCCTTCATTAGGACTGCTCTATATGACTGTCAGCTCTGATGGGCATGACAATCAGAGCTTGGTTAGCAAGCAAGGTGGCAGGCAACATTTAAGTTCGATTGGAAACATTAATAAGCTATTTTTATCAGTATTAGAATAAAAAGAAATTATAAGATTTTATAAGAGAAATTAAGAAAAATGTAAAAGGATTTTTCAAAGAAGTTCAGAACTGTCTTTCCTTGACACCATGTGGATGATCACTTTGTAGGGATTAAAAGTCAAACCTCAGGGCTAGGACTGAAGCTCAGTGGCAGAATGCTTGCCTAGCACTTGTGAGGCACTGGGTTCAATCCTTAGCACTTCATAAAAAAATAAAAATAAAAATAAAAAACAATAAAATAAAGGCATGCTGTCCATCCACCTCTGCCAAAAAAATATTTTTTTAAGTCAAACCTGCAGTATAATTTTTAAACCAATAGCAGCCACAGACCAATTTTTTTTTTAAACAGTATGTTTTCCAAATTGAGATCTCCTCCAATTCTGCAATAATTGGTCCATTTTCAGTTTGCTATGGTATGGTTTTCTGGCCTAAGTCCTCTTCTGAAATGGGGAATTGATCTTTTAAAGACAGACCATTATATACTGCAACTATTTGACACCATTTATTCCAGATGCTTCATTTGTGTTTTATTTTTAAATATTACCAAAAGGAAAGCCATAAAAGCCCCAACAATCTCACTTTGGGCACACAAAAGTTGGGGAGATGCTTCATTTTTCCTACCACATTGCTAAAGAGACATGTGAAAGAAACTGGGAGAGAAAGAAGCATAGGGTGAGAAGCAGGCAAAGAGAAAACCTGAAGCCTCCTATCACTTGTGCCACTCTCCGCCAAAGCTGTGGGTGTTGATAACATTATTGTTTAGTCTCTCTGAAGAATATGTGGGAGCAGAAAGCACAACATCCCCAAGTTGTTACTTTGTCACAACTTTACAGAATACATAAGCACTTCAGTAAATACACAGATTTTTTTGCAAACTGTAAATCATCTGTGAGCCACCACTGTTCAACTAATTACAGCAAGAAGCTGTGCTCATTAGCTGTTCTCATCTGGCTCACTGCACGACCTAAATAGTCCGTAAATGAGCCGGCAATTATTGCTGTATTACCACTACCAGCTCCGCTCACATCAAAATATCTCCACCAAATGTTACGCCTGTTGGTATTATCAGGTTAGAAATTTCATAAACATATTGAAGCAGTTAATTGGGAGATTATTAAAAAAATGTGAAAATAGAATCATCAGTGAAGGAGTTTTCATCAAACCCCAGATAGGCGGCTCCACCTATAGACAAGAACCTCAGAATGCAAGTATCTGGAAGGATACCATGGCCTGCTACTAAACCACACTGGAAAACAAAGAAACCAGTGAGAATTCACCTGACTTAAATGACTGGAAAGCAAACCATGCATATTCTTACATTATCTAAAAATGATCTCATGACATGGTCAAAATATAACCAAAGCATGTGCTAACAGGCCTAAGCCTGAGGGAACTTCAGCTAAAGAGAAAAGCAAACTGCAACGTCATTAAAACTTCATTATCTCCAGTTCCATCATATAGTGTATATTGAAGAAGAATGAGGATTTTTTTTTTGGTTTGGATGGTGAAATTTACTTTTTTAAAAAAGATGTTTACATGCATATTAGTGGTAAAAAGATGTAAAATAGTCTGACTTTGAAGAACAATTTTCCAACACCCTCAGATATTTCAGAAGCTTCTATCAAATGAATAGCTAATTAGTTGCAGTCTTATGTGTGCATTACAATATCCTCTTTGAGCTTCATTTTAGATACTGTGGATATTTGAAAGTAATATATTTAAAATATTTTCCAACTTAACCTAACTTAATGAAATCCTATTGTTAACATTTGCATATGAAAAAGAGGACCCTCAGCACTGGGGCACTTTATTTTATCTTATTCTTGATCATGAAACTATCAGATTCATTATTGATTATGATCCTGAAAAATATAAAAAGATTAGAGAAAATGCTGAAAGCCAGTGAATGTTCTGATTCTGTTGACTTCTACATACCATCAAAGAAGAGATAAATACTTTAATAAATGCATATTTTATTTAATTCTTATAATAGTTTCATACATACAAAATGAAAACTCTCTCTATTGGGTTAAATATTGTTATTTACTTAGATATGACTGATATCATGATGTGGCCTACATGGCACAAACTATTTGACAGACTTTGGACAGGATGCAAAATAAAAATCTATCACTAACAATGTGCTCTAAAAAGATGTTTTTCATAATGAAGACACTGATGATAATAATGACAATGATATGACAGACAACTCTTCCTATTTACCAACTAATTGACATCAATGGGCAAAGAATGTGCACCATATTTTTTTAACTCTTTCAAGTTGCTAAGGTTTACAAAGATCATTCTAATTGGAACAGTGAATAACTGTTTTCCTATGAATTTCATAAAGTTTTCTACATAGCCATAACATTCTTCAATCCATAGGTGCTAGGCTGGAAAATGCAGCATTATCTTTCCCTCTTGGAAAGTTCATCAATTCCAGTATATGTTTTAAGTGCAAGTGTAGTTTTTATCTTTTTCTTTCTCCTTTAAGGTACTTCTTAGAAAGCCAGCTAACTTTCCTTCTTGCCTATCTCCTCTGATAGTCCTGATCGTCACTTCAAATGAGATCTACAGATCAACAATTTCAGCATCACCTGGAAGACTGCTAGAAATGTAGTATCTTTGGTCCTAGCCCTGACTCACTAATCTGAATCTTAACTGGAGAAACAGTAGCCTATGGAAAGGCCCACTGTGGGCCTTCATGGGTCTTTTCCCTACATGAAAAGGAAGTCAATGCAGACAGTATCCAGCCATGCAGAAGGAGCAAAGTAAACACATGGTCTTGACTGTTTTAACTCACTAACAACATTTTAAAAACTGGGTAGGATAAGTATTTTAGAGTACTTGCTTTATGCCCAGTGCTGCATCTATACAATAGAAGACATAAAAAGCACACACACCGAAGACCTTACTTTGGCCTTACTTTTCCATGGCTGTGGTTATACTATGGTTCATATGTCAAATATTTCTAAAATCCTCTGACTATCCAATCACTTTTGCATGTATAATATTATTTTAATGTCACATATTTAAGCATATTTATGTATATATATGCATATATATAATTTTTTAACATATTCAGAAACTGAAGCTCAGAGATACTTAGTGACTGCCCAAAATCACCAGGTGACTAAAGGCAAAGTTGGCATAGGTGAGGCTGCCTTCTAAAACTGTGCTGTCTGTAGTTATGATACTCAGAGCATTTACTCACTGAACTGTTAGGGAACATCTTAAAGCAAGGCTGACTTATATCTTGATATCAGTCTACTAATGAGATGTATGCACTGAATACCTATGTGCATGTCACACAGCAGTGGACACATATAAAGAAGGGTTTTCAGATTTTACTAGACAATATGGTATGATGAAACAAGCACTGGATAGTGAGCCAGAAAACTTCTCTGAAATAACTCTATAGATAGGTGTTTTTCTAATCCCCAAAGAAATCAGAACAGTTCCCAGAGGGTATAGAACACATCCAAAGCATTTCCTCAATATTCCAAACAGTGGATTCTCTGCCATGGAGGACATAATTGGGTGTTTGTTCATTATCCTCAGGGTGTCCTTTGGCCTGGGTTTTGACTAAAATGGAAAAGGAGAGATGGAAAACTGAAGTAGCCTACTGTTCCGGGAGACACAGCTCAGAGGCTTATGCACAGTCTGTTTATAAAGGGAGGGCAGCTTCCTACGAAGAAAAGAACTTTGGGGCAGATCACACCTGTAATTGACAGGGTATTAGAAAATCATCCTCTGGGTAAAGTACCACACACAAGTCTCCATCCTGTCACTAATACAAGCAGAAAAGCAAGTTTTATATAGATTTTAAATCTCACCAGCTCAAGAAACACTACAAAACTAAAGAACTGGAAATTTGAGTTGTTTTCTATAGAATCCATTTCCTTTTAAGAAAAACCATTAAGCAGTCAGGTGCAGTGGCACACGCCTGCAATGCCAGCTACTCAGGAGTCTGAGGCAGGAGGATTGCAAGTTAGAGATCAGCCTAGACAACTTAGCAAGACCTGTCTCAAAACAAAATAAAAAGGGATGGGGATGCAGCTCTCTGTGTAGAGCATCCCTGGATTCAACACCCAGTACCAGAGTGAAGTGAGAAAAATGAATGTGTAGCAGACAAATTAAAATTTGTATTAACATTCATTTCTTTTTTATTAGAATCAGAAATGTTTGAATCCATATATCTTTGAAGTCCCCCCTTAGTAAATACCGCTTTGGGAGAAAAGGGCTAACCTCTCCTCTGCTGAATGTCCTCAAGCCTTCTATGTGGGAGTCTTTCCGCCCAGCTGCAGCACAAATGTCAGCCCTCCGTGGGTAGCTTGCTCAGAAGAGGGCCATAGGAAGGGGTGGAGCTGACACTGCTCGTTTCTCTGTCAAATCACCAATCAGAATTCAGCCCACCACTGAAAGGAAGTGCCTGTCTTAATAGAAGCCAAAAGTGTTTCACTAATCCATGTCCCTCCGCATTCAAGGAAACTCAAAGAAAAGAGAACAAGCGTTCCCTCATACAACTTTGCTTTGCTTCTCATTTTCAAAATCCGTGAAGATAACAGTCAAGCTAAAAATAGAGCTGTTCTCCCAAGGAAGGAGGTCTGCAGCACACTGTTAGCACAGACCAAGTACATTTTCAAGAGACCACTCTCCAACTGCAAATATTGAACTATTTTGGACTTCCTTAGGTCAGCTAAGGATAAATTTTGCTTCCAGAATGCCCTGAAATAGATCTGAACCAGGCAGTTGGTTAAAACCTCTAAAGCTACTCCATTATCCAAACGTTAACTCACTATTCTATTTCCAACTCCAAATGTCCTCAATTTTTAATGTATACTTTCTCACAGAATAATTTCCCAGAATATTAAGAAATTGAAAATTCTTATGTGCTCTACTTTGAAAGTATCACAAATTAAGTTCAATAAAATTAAAGCCAAATGAAAATTATCTTGAAAGTTGGGTCACAAACATTTGAAGTTAAATTAAGGTTAGGCTCTTTATTCTGTTCAGTCTTAACTATAACTTCTCTATTAAAAGACTTGATGGATTTGAGGTTCTCTTAAGAGGTTCAGTAGTTTCTGTCTTCTAATGGATGAGGTATACAGTTCCCTTAGAGCCTAATCTATCTCAAAATCTCCTATGAGCTTCACTTTTCAAGATTCCAAAGGCTTACTGAGACATACAGAACTATTATTTGAGCACTGGGCCAATTAATAATAACATTCTCAATATAAAATAATCCTCAGTCCCCAAGCAGTTATTCCAGGCCAAATTATATTCTTAGACAAATACTTAAGTATTTCCAAAGACCATAGGAGAGACGCAGAAGTACCAAGGAAAGCCATGTAGATAAAGTCTTGGTTTCCTTTTAGCTAGGAAATCAGTTATCTATGATGGATTTTATAGTCTACAAATTTACAAATTCAATAAAATGTGAGAACCCTCCCAAAAAGAGATTATTTTTGTCATTATGTATTTTCCATATCTGAGATGAGGGACTTTGGGGGTGACATCTATCCATGTTTTCATCTCTCATAGAAAGATGGATAAGATAATCTTACCTTCTCATAAAGTTTAGCACTTTTAATAGTGGTAACCATAGACCTTAAGTCTAATCTGAGAGAGCCTTTCTAAATCAATATATTGAGTTTCTTAAATTCCTTTTCTCCTTTGGACCTTTAAGTTTCTAGTGCACCAATGATTAACTGAAGACACGCTCCACCTTATAACACCCATAGTGTTTTCTGTGCAGACATTTTCATTCCGTGTCATGGTGGCTTCTTCCACTCCCTCATTTTATTGAATTGCTTTGGTTAGTGGTTCTTAGCTAGGAATGATTTAACCCCTAGTGGATATTTGATAATATCTCAAGACATTTTGAGTGTGGGATGCTAATGGCATCTAGGGCATAGAAGCCAGGATGTTATTAAATTGCTTATAGAGCATAGGATAGAGACTGCAAAGAATTATTCATTCCAAAATGTAAACCAAGAGACTGAGACTTGGAAGGCTGAGTCAGGAGGATCGCGAGTTCAAAGCCAGCCTCAGCAATTCAGTGAGGCCCTAAGCAACTCAGTGAGACCCTGTCTCTAAAAAATAAAATACAAAATAGGCCTGGGGATGTGGCTCAGTGGCCGAGTGTCCCTGAGTTCAATCCCTGGTTCCAAAAAAAAAAAAAAAACCAAACAAACAAAATGTCAGTAGTGCCAAACTGAGAAAATCAGATTAGATAATTCAACTGGTTTGGTCAAGAAGTTCTTCCCCCATCTCCGCATTAGGTTCAGCTGGAGAAACATCACAGATATTTCTTGAACTGTAACTGCTATTGAGATTTCAAAAACTTGGACCTCTACAATTCCAGAGCAGACTAATGACCATGCGGTAGGTTTTTGTGGCTCCCTGTGATGCTATCTTTCCTTGGCTTTTGGATGGTCCCATTTTTTAATAGTTTTTCTTTCTTCTTCATTTGCAGTGGTCTCTTATTCCTTGTGTCTGGTCTTACAATTCCCTTCAGGAAACTCATTTGAGTTTTCAATAGTTTAAAATACTTACTTTGATCTTTTTCTACTTGAATGAACACAGACTAGAATTATTTGCTGGAACTGAAAGCCAAGTTTCCATTCTTTTATTTTTTCTTTTCTTTGTGGCCTAGACATATTTCTATCCTAACACATTCCTTGAAAGTTTGTATTAAGCATTATTCCATAATGAGAAAAATGAAACCAGTAACTTCTGGGTTTATCAAAATTATCCACTAATCAAGCCATTCACCCTTATTTTATATATCCAACAACAGCATATATTTTTCTGGTTTACTCCTCTCAGTTATGTTGAGATTTTAGTAGCATTCAGTATAGCTGGCCTATTCTTCTGTTCTTTTCAGAAGTGGCAACCCAGTTGCTTTCACTACAGACTCTCCATCAATGGTGTTGAATGAATTTCTTATAGTTTCCTGGAGTTTGGTTGCCTTTGATAGTCTATTTCAGTCTTCTCTCTAAAATCTTGCCTGCCTTCTTCTATTGGAAATCTCTGGAAGCTATCAACTTATCACAATTTCTTATGCAGTAACAGCTAATAACTACTAAAATGAAGCCCCTTTTGATAATACTCTCCATGTAGAAAACCGAACAGAGTTGTCACTACTGTCAATACTGACTGATCTTTAGGATTTCATTTTTTCGTTCATCTCTGTCCTGCATATACCTCAATCATTCTATTACAGAAATGCCTTTTTTTCTTAGTACATCTGTTCTTCTTGTTCTTACAGTAAGCCTGAAACACACTTTGGACATCACTATAGTTTTTCCTTTATAACCCCCAGAGACAGTGTTTCATACAAAAGTCTTTAAATTGCCTTTATATTCACAATAATTTCAATAACTTATTTCTGTGCTTCATCCCTATAGATGAATTTTTATTTTTCTAAAAAGATCTCTTTTCTTCTTGCAGGGTTTTTTTTTTTTAGTTCTACCACACTTCTATAAACCTGTCTACACGTTTGGTTCTCTGAATTCTGAAACCATGGTTAGCTTTATATCTTTAACAATACAAAGCTAACTTCAGAACCTCTGGTGAGATTCAGGACCTGAAACTATGGGAAAACCACATGAATTTAAAGTAATCAATTTTTTTCAAATGCATCATTAAAAGGAACAGGATTCAGGACAGCCTTGCTTGTTACCTATGAGGCCTGAAGCAAAGAAGTCAAAGTTAGCTGTTCTTACACTAGTACACAAGGGATGTAGTTGAAAGTAGTTTCCCCAGATTTTGCAGAAAAATGCAGTGAAATAGCTAAAGATTATTTGCCTCCAAATGTCTAAACACATGGTTACAAATTCCCTTTTTCCTCTACTCACATTTTTGCATTGGTTTGCACTTGTTTACCAGGACTTCCATAGCCTGTCAGCTAAATTTAAAACTGCCTTGTTAGCCAGGTATATTGGTACACCACTGTCATCCCAGTTACTCAGGAGGCTGAGGCAAGAAGATCAGAAACTCACGGCCAACCTGGGCAGCTTAGTAAGACCATATCTCAAAATTTTTAAAATAAATGAAAAGGTTTGGGAACATAACTCGCTGAGAGAAGACCCCTGGGTTCAATTCCTAGTACAAAAACAAAAAATAAAACAAAAAAACAAAGCCATGTTAAAGTATCACAAAACCTCAAAGTTTCTCAATCAAAGTCCTGCCAGAAGTTTAAATCACAGATCCCTTTTTTCTAACATGCAAATTAAGAAAAAAATGGAGGTCTTAAGAGAAAGGCAGAAAAAAGGAACTGAGCCAGCATGTCTACATCTGCTACTAGATACATTGGTTAGAATTCACTCTTTTCTCACTGGTAAGGGATGAGCCAAGAGACAGAAAGACACTAGTGTTGTTACACAAGTGTCTACAGGTGAAGGAAGTATCTGGAAGGAGTGTAAGATTTCTCTAAAATAGAAAAATAACAATATATGAAACATGAATGTTTGTTTTGAAACTTCTCCACCATTAAGAATCTTCAAAAGTAAGCCCATTTCCCTGAAGATGTATTTATAGAATCTATAGCCACACTTCCTGAATGACCAAGAAAAAAATGGAGGATGGTGCTAGGAAACTGAGAAGGTGGTTAGAAGAAAATAAAAAATAGGAAGAAGAGAAAGGAACTTGAAAGTCCACATATAGGAAGGACTCCTGAAATCCTAAAAGTAAGTCTGCATGGCCTGAAAGGACACCAAAGAAAAGATAAAGAACAGGTTATCTGCAACTTTAGGAACCTGGGTATTATCCTTGTAACTTCTGCCTCCTCCTACTACTGATCATGCCTAAGTCTTTGCATTCAACTCTCTCTCTACTGTGGGTTACAGGGCCACACTCCCAAGTGTCAATAGCAGTACCTGGGGCTTGACAACCACTCAAGAGATCACAACCAGAGCACTCACAAAAAGACAGATTGGGAAAAAAATGATATAGTGAGCTGCACATAGTAAGGATAAGGACTGTTTCGTGAACTTTCTTTGGATATTGGTGTCTGAATGTGCTGCAACAGAAGACAGAATATATTTTCGTCTTGGCAGCCTGTGGTCAAAAATGTCCGTAAGTCGCCAGTTTATAGGCCATCTTCCTCTGAATGTTTCTCTGCCTCGTCAAAGGAGGAAAAATTATTTTCTTACTCCACAAACATCTTCTCCTATCTTATCATATACTAAAATGACCACACATCCATTTCTGTAGTAGTAATGACATCATCTTATTTTCTCATGGTATGAATGCCTCCTCCCTATTAAGCTTCTGTGACTACTAGATGTTCCTTTCTAAAGGAACAGTAAAGAATTTTTCAATCCCATGTGCTTTTTCCTTGCTTAGCAAGTATTAAATTTTAAATAAATATATATTTACTGAATACATGAATGAATGTTTGAAAGACAGCAAAGTCATTGTTGACAATTACATAAAATTGACCTAGAAAATAAAGGGTTTTTTCCCTCAATAAATCCCCATGTAGTCAAACCAATTGAAAATCAGAGTACTCAGATAAATTTTTGTCCACATTAAATGTTATTATTTATGCTCCCAGGGTTTACCAATTCTCAATTTTCATACTTGACTTTATAATTACATTAAAGGCAAGTTATTCTTTTTCTGATGGTCAATTAATTAATTCAATTAACTTGCACTGGCATTGTTGATCACCTGAAAAGTACAAGGCACTAAGCTATGTGTTATGGAACAAAAAGAACTAAACAATACTCTCCTCTGAAGGTACTCATGTCCTAGCAGCTTAGTGAAATGACTCTTATCTTATTTTTTAACTAAGTTTCCAGTTGAAAGATTTTTTCACTTGTGTAGATTCTAGATAATGGGGGTTTAGTGCACATTTTTGCTTCAAAGAGTAAATGGAAGCAACTGTAAATTCTAATATCCTCAAATAATGAATTCTTTATCCATATCCTCCTAATTCTGAACTTTTATTCTAGTAACCAGATTTTTGAAGTAGTAAAACTTAGAAGTTGAACAACCAGATTCAGTGTACTTTTTAGATACCAGAATAATCAGTTTTCTTATTTTCATATAATATATCCCCACAACTTCCAGTCACCTTCTTAATCTCACAATTTACAAAGTTTGAGATATCACAAGTGCTGCCAGGTTCATTGTGTGGGAAACCTACATACCCTGATTCTTTCCTTTCTCTATCCCATTTGATGTTAACGTCTATTAATTGCTTTGCTCATTTCATTTTTGCTTCAAAGAAAAAAGCACCTGAAAGAGTTTGAATGAAATCTATAGAAGTGATGAAACTCAGAAATAATGGTCATCTAAGAAGTAGAGGGTAGTGAATCTTTGCTGTCTGTCTCAGAATGTTTGAGTAAATGTAGATCTTAGTTTCCTGGCATAGAACTTTATTGAATGTTCTAAGAAGGACTTAATAGATAACACACACACCTCCAGAAGCTGTTAATAAACTTTTTGGGGTCTTTAGGGTATAAGTCAGTAAGACAACATGGTTTTCTATATGGATTTTACACTAATGACACTCCTGAGAAATAGGAAGAATAATGAAGCTTCCAACAATGATTAACAAATTTAGAGTTATTGGGAACTCTAACAAGTGAACTAAAACATCACCCTACAATATTGTAGCAATTTGCCTTTACTTTTGTATTCAAATGATTTAAATCTGATTGACCCCACAGCATCCATACTTAGGGATAATCTTTTACCCATACCTCCAGAGAAGAAGGGATAAGATAGCATCAGTCAGCATTTCTGTCACTGTAAAAAAAATACCTGAGATAAATCAACTTATAATGAGAAATTATAAGATATAATAAGAAATTTTCAGAGATTTCAGTCCCTAATCACTTGGCCCTGTTACTTAGGGCTTGTGGTGGAATCATGAAAGGAGCATGTGGTAGAGGAGACCTGTTTATGTCCAGGCAGCCAGGAAGCAAAGAGAGAGGGGAAGAGCCCTGGATCCCAATATCCCCTTTGAAGGCATGCCCCCAATGACCTAACTTCCTCCAGCTAGGACCCACCTTCTGGATGCTCCACTGTATCCCAACAGTGCCATGGGCTAAGGACCAAGTCTTCATCACATCGGCCTTTAGGGGACATTATAGATCTAAGTTATGGCATTGACCAAAGAACCATTTTCAGCTCAATCATAGAGAAAGTTACTAGCTAAGAGATGGCTATCAGCTTTGCATAAGTACCCATTTTTCAACTAACATGACAGTATGTCAAATGTGCTCCCCACATGCTCATGCATTGGTGGAAGTCTGAACCCAGGGTTTTTCTTTTCTTTCATGATCAAAAGAAAAATAGATTTGTTTAAACAAGTATAAATTCTTCAGAGACTTGTAACACAGTGGTTACATGGTGACTTTGAAGTCGTCATGTCAGAATTCGAATTCCAGTTCTGCAGCATGATAATGTGGTAGGATATGTTCTGTAGATACCATCACTCTATGAACTTATTCTCACTCAGCCTACCAAGTCAGAGACTTTCATTGTCCATTATGACTGGAACAAAAAGTAAAAGCTCAGACTTTGAGCTTCTATTTTTTATAAAGTTGATAAGCAGAGACAATCCATTATATTCTCAATGATCAGAATTTTTGGAGAATTTTGAGAGGTTTTTAATTTTTTTTCATTTTTTAAATTTGTTCTAATTATGCACAACAGTAGAATGCATTTTGACACATTGTACACAAATGGAGCATAACTTCTCATTCCTCTGGCTATACACAGTGTTGAGTCACACCAATAGTGCATAGAGGGTAATAATGTCTGTTTCATTCCACCGTTCTTCCCATCCCCACTGCCCCACCCCTCCCCCCACTCCCCTCTGCACAATCCAGAGTTCCTTCATTCTCCCCTACCGGCCTCCCCCACACACTATGGATCACCATCTACTTATCAGAGAAAACATTTGACCTTTGGCTATTTGGGATTGGCTTATTTCACTTAGCATGATATTCTCTAATTTCATCCATTTATCTGAAAACGCTTTTTTTAAACATTTTTTATTGGTGCATTGTAGTTGTACATAATGGTGGAATTTATTGTTACATATTCATACATGCACACAATATAAGAATATAATTTGGCCAATATGACAATTTTTTTCTTGAGAATGAAATATGTAAACCCATAAAGGAAAATGACTTAAAGATTTTTCCAGAAACAATACTTTGAAAGAATATATATGCATTCTTAGACTCTTCTATAGGTCAAAGAAAATTAGAGAGACCAGGCTGGGCAGGAAATGGAGAAGTGAGGAGGAGGATATGAGAGGGTTGAGAGGGCAGGGCTGAGGTGAGGGCCCACATAAGAGGTATCTTGTGGAATGGAACAGATCTATCCTGGGAGATCCCTTAACCTTTGTTTGGAGAGAGCCCTTTAGAGCTTTCCCCTGTAGGCAATGAGTTCAAGCAAGTCAGTAACAGACTTGTACTTCATTATCTGTTGGGTTTGAGTTTCTTAGCGCATGTTGTTCTCTGTGTGGTCAGACTTTTTATGTAACAGTTTAGGGCTCCAAGTGACCAAGATAGAAACTGCCATCCTCTTAAAGAGTGCATAATGTCTCTTCTAACATATTTTGTTGATCAACTGGTCACAGCCCCATCTTCCCCAATTCATATAGCAATGATTTAGCTAAATTAGTATTTTTATGTTTTCACTACTGAAAGTATTTAGAACTGAATCACATGGTGTACCATTTTTATGTTTGCTTTCTTCTACAGTTAATTTGGGGTTTATTTTCAAATTATGAATTGCCTTATTGTTTCATTTGCATATTTTACAAAGTAATTGTTCATATACAGGTCCAAATTTTTAATCTAAGCAAAAAACCTAAACCCCATCAATACTCCATTATCATGCAAAGAAACCCCAAACACTCCATTATCATAAGAAAGAAAATTGTTATCTGGTACTGAAATCCTGAACACCTGAAGATGACACCACAGGGACCCTTCCCTAATAAACCCCTTAGCAATGGGCTAAAGGTAAGCCCCCCATCCCCCCATCCCCCCCACTCCCCACTGGAAGCTGAAGACTGATCTCAGTCTCCACTGGGCTCTCTTCCGCAGGTTTATCCAGAATAAACCTGTTACTGTTGAGCTGCCTCCCCTCTCTATTTCTTCATTCTGTTCTTTCCTCACAACTATCATATTGTCAATTTCGAAGACCTTTGTCTTGTTCCTAAACATTATATATTGCTAGCATCCTATACTTTATATCATCAAATAATTCATCCTCTCTTTGAGTATATTAAATACAGAGTGTGACATTTTCTTTGGATAAATGTATTGATTCTGTTTTCTGAAATTTCTTCTTTCATTTTTTTATCTTCTGTCTTTGATTATTATATTAGAGCTTTTCCTCTAAAGTTCAGCATCCTTGACTGCACATTTATATTTCAAAGTGAGGTACTAAAATATGATTGGAAAGTCTTTTTGCCTGGACTGACTTATTGGCCAGTGGGAATTACTATAGATAAACAGGAAGGAATGTGGCTACTATTTCTCTAGGAGATTCCCAAATGCCAATGTATATCATATGTGCTTTTCCGTGGTCAGTTCCCCAGAGAGGTATTTTGAGGCACACAATACCCACTGGCTAATATTTTGGCAATCAAGTGGATAAAGGAGATTGTGAATCTTTTTTTTGTTAAGATGCAAGTTGTTTGATATTTAGGGAATCAACTAGTAACACTTTTGTTGCCCACCCAGTTTTTAAACTACCTGACAGAAATTCAACTCTCGTATTTCTCACTGATTTAGTTAGGAGAATGTGGCTTTAGTGTGAAGACTGAATGGGCTTCATCAAGTTCCAGGTATTTGTCTAAGTCTGGACCTTGGTAGCACACATGGGGAAACATTCAGACTCTCAAAGTCAACTCACTTATCCTTGATGGCTGCCTCACAATGAGAGATAACTTGGATGGATTAGATCCTACTGGTTGTAAAACATAGATCAATAATTACAAATCAATAATCAGGTAATTTTGTCCTTCTCCATTGGAAATTAAAAGACAAGGATTAGACAAGATGCCAAAAAATGTTACTATAGGGAAGCCCTTGGTCATGTAATCTGAAAAGTGGGAATAAGCATCCTCTCAATATACTTGGTGTCTCAGTTGTATCCTGGATCCACAGTCTCTTTGGTTCAGACTTTCACAGAAGTTGTCTTCTGCTGGAGTGAGAGACTCTGAGAATCTAAGTATTCATTGCGTTGACTCCAAAGCAATCCTCCCATTTTCAACTCCCCGCCAGCCCCAGGCTATTGAATATTTTATATGTCTGTGATCCTGAATTTGGAAGCTCACAACTGTTAGATGGTTTTTTTTTTCATCGTCCCTTATACACCCTTGTAACTAGATTTTAACTTTCTCACTCTTTTAAGCTATTTAGCACCAGTCCTTCTGCTTCTCATCTTCCAAAATTTTATTGACATCTCTGTCTGCTGTCATCTCCTATCCCTTCTGTGTGTCCTTGAAGTTTTATGCTTTTTAAAATTTGTTTGTTGACATATTGGGCAATTTGTTTTCCAGAAAAGGGGGTATCTTTAGCCTATCATGCATAATTGTAAGTCCTTTCAAACTCTTCTATATTTTTCAAAATTTTTATAATGAATATATAATCTTTTGTAATCACAAAAACAATAAATGTTATTTTTAAAGAATTCAGAAGATTAGAGTCTAATGAAATTTTTATCTTCATTCATTCTAATTTACTTATAATCATCTTTTTCTAAAAATTAATTTCAGGCATCTCTCATTTATATAAATGGCCCAATTATTCCATTTACTCATTTTTTTAAAAAAACAATTTTATTAAAAGGCAAATACTGTTTGCAAAGGTGTTAATAAATTATTAGCACTTCATACATAACACATTGCACAAAATGTAGTTTACAAATTTAGAAATGTAAAAACAGCAAATTATATAGTTATGAGAATAATATATCTTGAGTACAAACATGTACAATCATCATTTGTGCTTTAAAGATGACAAAATTGAGAATTTTCAAGCTTGGGTAACTTACTGGAGGTCTGCTATTCTAAAGCCTATTTTATTCACCATTACTCTTACTTCTGTAGACCAGTGCCTTAATTTTTAATGCATGTGATTATTTATTATTAGACCAGAATAAACTATGGAAAAGTATTTAATTCTTTCACATCTTCATTTTCTATTAATAAAGTGGGAAACCAAAGCACCTGTGTTCTTTCTCTTTCTTTTGGCTTTCAGAATTGATATGAGAAATGAGCACTATTAATAAAACATTAAAAAAATCAAAAGGAGCTCTAGAATGACAATTTAGCATAATTTACCAGAAAGAATTGTTCCCAGACTGGGGTGCACATGGCTTGGGCCCAGGGAACCAGCAGACCTCCCTTGCTGAAGAAAGGGCCTCCTCCTGCATTTTACTGAGATGCTTTGGGATTCAGCAGCTTCACTCTTCTCTCAGTCTCTGTTATTATTAATGCTTAATTTTAATGGATAAAGGGAGGATTTTGGTGTGGGTGGCTTGCTTCTTCTTTTTGTTGTTGTTAAATGTAGCAACAAACAATCAAATCAAAGGAAGAAGAATACAAAGAAAATGGGTCGTGAATAAACAAAAAGGTCAGGACTCTAGTATTTAGTGCAATTTCTGGGGAACTATTAGCTGCACTGTGATTGGCAGATTTAACAGTACCTTCTGCTCTCTTTTGCCAGCAACTATGCAATTATTCCAGGTGTTGTAGTGGAATGACTCTATCAAATTTTATAGGATTAATCAGCATGTAAATGTTGGCAGGCTTCAGACTCAGATTCTGATTTCAGGTGCAACACTTAGAACAGATGGAGAGAGAAGCACTTCTTGGTTTGCTTTTAAAAAAAGGTTTATAAATTGGTCATACTACCTCTTCCCCAGGTAGATTTTACTTCATGACATTTTACTCAGAACAATTTCTTCTTGGAGTGTACAATAAAATTATCTATACTGAGTGTGAAAAGTGATTTCAGAATTTATGATGTGCACAGATATTTCAATTCCATGTTTCCTCTTTGAAATTTTGGGGATATGTTTTGAACATTTCTGCTGTTGTTTATAACTCCATTATGTGTCATAGTAGTAAGTGAAAAAGGCAAATACAGTCTCTATTACCTCCATCTACCAAGTGTTATTTTAGTGGTGTCCAAGAGTCTCAAGAGAGATTTGGAGCACTGTGGTGTTTGTTCTTCATTGTCTATTAAATAACTATTTGGAATAAATTCTTCCACTTGTGTGAACTTCCAATGGCCCCTAATTGCCCATAGTAGTGATTTTCAAGTATTTGTTCTTTCACAGAGCAATTTATTCATTCCATAAGTAACAGTAGCTCACTACAGCAAAACAACACAGTGTACCTTGGTGGTAGGGCATCAGAGGGTGGAGTAAGGCAGTCATTTTAAGAAGTTCTTCTAGAGGTTTTGTTATCCCTTTCACCTCTAACTCCAGTTAAGAAGCATGAGCCCTCAGTGCAGAGTGCAAACATCTGCTTGCTATTCAATTCTAGTTTAGTCTATCTACTCAAACTTCCTTCAGTCCCTTCTCTAACAAAACGAATTTCAAACAGGTTTCTCAACTGTACATTTATTCCTGACCCTAGTATTTTTCTTTTTGTTCTTTTCCAAATAAAGGACTAGTTCATTTCACCTTCTCTAAGATGCTTTTCCTAGCTGCCCTCAAACAACCATATTCTATTTGTGGTGTTCTTGGTTTGGTCCCTCATTTGCTCTTCAACATTGCTATAGCCTGAATTCACTTAAAATGGATGTTGTACATTCTGTAAATGCTAGATCTATGTCTGGCCTGAGCACTTGGCTCAGTAGCTCCATCATACTTATGTTAAATGCCTTTTCTAGTGTCTTGTTTTTGTTCTATTTTCTTCAATATTCTTAATTAAGTAGTCATTGAAAGACCACCAGACTTCATCAATTTTGAAGAGGTTGTTGTACACGACACTTTGGTCCAACTCTCCACTAAATTTACAGATTATATTTAGTGCTAAAATTACCAGCTCAGTTCAACTGAGGTAATTGTTCTTTTCCATTGAAGGTATTTATTCTGTTTTATTAAAGGTACTTTAAAATTTCAGTAAATTTATCAAATAAGCCTAGGTTCTCAATACCTAATATAAATCACTGGATAAGCAATTCTTTCAGTAAACCAATTCTGAAAACATTTATTTTGATGATGTACTATATTGTATATAATATACTAGTTAATAACTAAAAGTTTCTACCTTGAAGGAGAAAAATAGTAGGTGAAGCTAGAAATAAATTTAGATATTACTGAGTTCCTTGATTCTGTGGGAACAAAGAGGCCAGTAAGTTCTTTGATGAAAAGACAAACATGTGATCTGTTCTAATTTCAGACAATACTTTGTGTGTTATGGTACATCACAGTACAATAAGGAAAAGATATTTCTCTTATAGCACAGTGTAACACATGTCTTCCTGCATAAATAGAAAGCTTTAACTGATCTCATATATGTGATAGGAACAAGAAGCTCAAACACAAGTGAGAAAAGATAAGGGGAGAAAAAGCCTCAGAACATGAAAATAATAGGAGATACATTAAAAATGTATAAGAATACAAATCCTAGTTTCTCATTTTTAACTGAAAATCTAGATCTAATTTAGAAAAGAAAATTATAGCAATCTGGAGTGCAAATTGGAGGTTGAAAAATTGGAGGCAGAAAGACACAGTAATGCAGAAAGTTAGAACAGAATGTGGAGCAGACCTTGTTCTTGCAGGGGGAAGGTAGGATGGATGGGCAAGGAACGTTGGAGCAGGGCAACGGGACATGGCAGGCCTGGGTGGCCACTTGTACCTGGGGAGTACAAGAAAGAACTGGGCCCAGAGGCTGGGAAGGCACTGCTGTCATAAACCAAGACAAAAAAAGCAAATTATTATTTTTGCTTGCTTAGACAGTAAACATGTTGACACAAATTAGCTATTGGATTAATTTAAACTGTAACTTGAAAGGCCACTCTAGATCTGTTGAAATGCATTTGGAACTATGGTCATCTAATTCTAGAATAAATAACATACAGATTTTAATTATTTTTATTTACATGTGTCTTTTGGATCTTGCACATTTAGACTGTGTCTAAAGACAATAGCTATACAGTACTTGCACATTGAGCAAGAACTGAACTGTTTGTTAGTCTATCACCAGGAAAGAAAACCAAGAAAGGCCTCCTTGGAGCATTATAAATGACTCCAGGCACAAAAAGCATTAGAGGCGTCTATATTTTATTCAGTGTTCATAGGAGCAATTACAGATGGGTATTTACATCAGCCTTGGTAGATAAGGTTGTACTGTTTATAATAATAATAATAACAATCATAATAATCTCAGTGGCTTAGTCAGCAAAAATGTGTCTCTTGCTCATACATACGTGTCCATTGTAAGATGGCAGAGAGACATCTTCTCATAGTCACTCAATACACAGTTGAATATCTCATCCACACAGAGATTTCCTGAATCATCACAACAGAGAAAAAGAGAGAGTGACTTGTGTTCAGGTTTTTAAAATCCACCTCAAAGTAACACACATCATTTCTTTTCACATTTCTGCAGTCAAGGTAAGTCTCATGACCATGCTTAGATCGTGGGTTTAGGGAAGTATAATTCTGCCATGTGTCTGGAAAAGAGGGGATTCAGCAATACTCAGGTAGACAGCGTCCAACTGTCTGATATGGAGGTCATGCAGGTAGAGCATTGTTGAACTGATGCACTGCACACATGTAAAGTCTTAATATCATCATACCACACACTTCTTATCATCTATGAACATTGCAGTAACTGGCATTTAGTTATTCTGCACTTAGAGAACAAACAACCTCCTTGTAATATATTTTTGCTTCATGGAATGATCACCATTCTCCAAGGAGCCTTTCCTGACCCGCTGAGCTGATGTGCAGGGAACTATTGTACTGCCATGTGTTGACTTCTGTGTTATACTCCCATTGGCGCCTCAAGAACAAGGGCTGAGTCAAAGGCTTCTTCAATCGGTTGTCAGCCAATTTCCAGAAGTCTGTTCTATCATTCCATACTCTAGCAACTGCTCAGTTGCCCCCTAGCCCCAAAGACTGCCCCTCAGTCTTTGTGGTTATTGAGCTGTGAACTTGATTCATGGAAGCTGAGAAAATTCTGGCATTTAGGCAAATTCTTTTAAAATCTCCACCAATGGGACCAACTACAAGAATATGATTTTCATGCTTGCTTATGCATTTTAGATCTTAAAATGCAACATAGCCTTATAGAGTGTAAGGAAGTTAAATAACTCTAGGTAAGACAGCCAAATTTGATACTCCTATTTGTTCTTTTTTTGTGTTGTATGAGCTTTAGATATGTTGGTAAAGTGACAACATAGAATTTCAATGCTTGTGGGCAATGCATTTTCGAAGGGCAATTTTTCAGGTTTGTGTTTTAAATGTACCTACCTACCAATTTTAAATTCCTTTAGAATAATTACACTGTCATACAACCTGTATCAGCTACATTTTTAAATTACTGATTCTATACTTATAAGCTGAGACATGGTGGTTTTAACATTAAACAAAACCTTCTTGCCTCATTTAAACAGTACTCACTTTGCTATATCAGAGGCTGGTCTAGGCATGACAGCAAAGGCAGGATGGGATCATGTTTGAAAAAAACATCAAAATCCCAGAGCACAACAGAGAAATCTACAAAGCCTTTCTAATTTCAATAGGAATTAAATTTTTCATTTCCTCTTCTTGGGGATTTTCTATCTTTGGACTATAAAGCCCTAGTTAATTCTTGGAGAGTAATTCCCAGTTAATTGGTTAACTAACTGCAGCCCACAGGTAAAGTCCCTCATTAACAAGCACATAAAAAACAAAGGTTGTACATAGCAGAAAATCATAAGTGCAATGTTTTGTTAATCTTTCACCAGAAATAATACCCATTAATGTGTACTTTTTCTAATCCCCCAAGTCAATGGTCACTATGAAATACCTGATTGCACCCCAGGAGAGAGGAGGTGAGAAGTGATCAAGGCTATTAAAAATGATACCCTGGTATCAAGAGCAAACAGCCATGAACTAGCCTGACCCTTCCTTACCTTCTCCTCCCGTTCTTGACTCTTCTTCTGACTTTTCTCAAAACTGACTCCATTTCCCAAAAGGAAACAAAAATATTTATTTATTTATTTATTTATTTATTTATTTATTTATTTATTGAAGCAGAAAATAAAGCTCTTCTTCCTTTTCTTTCCAGGCCTAGGAAAACATCATCTACTTTTCAATATAAGTCTAGTATCTAGGTGTCTATCCATGGGCCAATACACTTTTTTTTTTCCTTCACGATATGAAAATATGAGTCTTTGAAATATCATTTGAAAAAACTTTCTCATGAGACAACCATGATCTTACTGGAAATAGTTCTTCCCACTCATCCTGCATAAATCACATCCATCATATCTATCAGGAGGACAGTCTTCTGATGTTTTATAGTAGAATTTTCTCTTATGACAATCCAGTTTCAAAAATAGTTGTTTCCTCATGTGCCTCAACAGAACTCTTTTGCTTATATTTTTTTAACTGGAAAAACTACAGATCCACCCAAGAAAGCAATGAAGGGGCTCAGGCTACAAATAGAGATCATGCTCCTTTAAGCAAGCACCTGTCCAGCTGAGACCTGATGACCACTTGACTCAAGGCAACCTAAAATGTTTCTGCTTCATGATGCCATTGAGCATGAGACGAGACCATGCTTACTTTTACTTCTCTTATTCGTTTAGCTGAACCTTCAACTCAGAATGCATTTCTCCTTTTTTTTATCATCTCACCAAATCTACTTATTCATCAGTTTATGACCAGCTGGAAATCTTTTCTAAACCACAACTCAAGGGTAAATGTCATGCCTCTGTTTCTTCTTACCCTCCATCCACCTCTAACATTTTACTATTCTACTTGCTACTATGCATAAAATGTGATCTAGATTTGCTTTATAAACATGCAAAAGGTCATGAAGGTGGAAGAGTGGAGAAAAAACTCAAATATTCCTATTACAGAGTTTTAAAAAGAAAATATATGCATGTGTGTATGTGAGAGAGAGAAAGAGACAGAGGGAGAAAGAAAGAGTCAGCTTTTCATCCTATTACCAAAATACCCAAAAAAAGAACTCAAAGGAGGAAACATTTATTTTGGCTCAAAATTTCAAAGGTTCAGTCCATGGTCAGCAGACTCCATTGCTCTTAGCTTAAGGTGAGGCAGAATATCATGGTGAAAGTCATCATGGAAGGAAGCAGCTCAGATCATGGTAGCTGGGAAACAGAGAGGGGGGAAGGGGCCACAGGGAAGATAAACACAGGAGCTTTTTTTGGACACTTCATATCCAAAGCATAGCAGTATGTGTGTTCAAATATAAATTTTGGACTATTTCTCCTTAAAATTGAGCTCCAATCAACATTTAACCAGTCCATTACTCTCCACCCATGTTGCACAAGTATACTAGTTTCTGTAAACATTAGCTTATATTCTTGAGAATGAGTTGTGATCATTTTAAAACAAATTAGATTGATATCCCTGCCAGAAAGCCTAAACCTAACCTGAGACTGAATTACACATTTCTTATACTCACTGCTACATCCTCCTTATATTCTGGGTTTTCACACATTTTCCACGATTTTAGAATAATTTTGAAAATATCAGTGCATTTGATATTTTTTACTAACCATACCTTTACAACAAGAGATTATTCTGGAAATCTTCCCTACAAAGCTCTTTATGCAAAAAATAGCATTCTTTCTGTGGATCTCCAAAATGTTAATGTTGCATATACAAAGGGGACCATGATCATGTAAATTTGGGAGACCGACTGAGATAAAGTTAAACAAGTTATGTTATTGCAGAACTTAGAACTTTTAGTTTAAATGCAGTGTGAATCCCCAAAAGAATAATATAGAATATATAGCATTCCCCAACATCTCACAATACTATTCAAGGAGCAATGTTAAAAGCCATGAAAGCCTAAATTTGTAGGGACTAAAGTGTCTTTCTGTCTCACATCCTTTTTAGGAGAGCCAGTGTAGTCATGGTCCAAATTGTACACTGCAAAAACTTGTATTAGCCTGGAGGAATTTTCCAGTCTCCCTGAATAACAAGAATTCCTTAAGCTTAGAGAGTTTTTGAGAATTAATGATCAACCTTAATTGCATGAATAGTGTGAAGGTTCAAATATTGAAAAAAAATTTCTGGTAAACAGAACATTCAATTCTCTCCTCCTCAACATCTCCTTCATGGTCCAGAAATAATTTCCTTCAAATTAAAGATGGAGGGAAAAATAAACCATGAAAATGTGCCTTGTATAGTACTGACAAAGACAAATATGGAAAAAGAGTTTAGAGGTTGGTCAGTTTGAAGTAGGCCGAGACTCAAGAATCTGAAAGACTCAGACTTCATGAAAATTGGAATTTTTACTTCTGAAAAACTCTCTTTTTTGAAGAACTTCACTCTGTCTTTTCCAAAACCAATTAGATTTTTAAAAATGCACGTTACAAGTATTAAGTAAGGTTAACCTCTTATTTTCCTTCCAATGGAATGATAATGAGTTTCAATAGTTTTAAGAAAGAAAAATAGAATAAAATAAGCTCCCTTCCTTTCTGTTTAATCTCAGAAGGTTATGAAATACACTTATTATATCTGTAAGTATTTTCATCATCAGATCATTAAAAATATTGATGACAATAATTTGAGAGGAATATTCCTCAAACTTTCAAGCCACAGTATCCTGAGAGGATGCATCAAAAGCCTGTTGGAAACAAAAGTTTGGATTCAGAGTGGCATGTGGATACCTGTTTTTCTTAGCAAAATAATTCAGCCATTGTAATTATTTTTAACAGAATTGGGCTTCACACTGTGGGATAATGAGCTGGAAAATGTATTTGTTTTAAATAAAGGCATTTTCACACTACAAGAACACACAAACATCTACGAAACCCAAATGCGACGTCCAGCGTGCCTGGTAAAAGAGCCAATTTGATGTTATTTCCAACTGTGTATAAATAATTTGCTACAAATTCAGGCTACAATGCAAACAGGTGCTTCTTGAAAGAAACCCCATGAGTCTGGAATTGCCAAGGGCTGGAACAGCTGGGAAGCATGAAGATGTTTTCTCTTAAATGGCACCCAAGACTCTTAGGCCTATTGGAATCCTGACTCCAAGGACTATCTTTAAGGTGGTCATTCATGATCAGAGGACCAAGCTGGCCCCTCCGGTGATTCTTCTGTTTTCACCAGAGCTGTGAATTTGCACTAACAACACTAAGAATTCACAATTTAAATTGAGAGTATGTGGGGAGGTGATTCCCAACTAAGTCTGGGGAAGGGAGACTAGGGCTGTCAGACACAGTAACTCTTACCCCAAACTCCAACAATTTCACTCTTTCAATCAAATAAAGAGACAGAGATGAAACCAAGGGAGGCATGAGTGGAATGGACATATGTAAAGAAATATATAGACGGAACAGTTCTGAAGAACAGGGAGAAAGCAGGAAAATCATAATGATATAGATCAGTAAGTTGAATTATACACCCAGAACAAATGCTGAAAAGAATACAGTTCAAAAAAAGGAATCAGAAATTAATCTTAGGCTTTAAAGGCAAATTTCCAGGAATGCAAAAAATAATTTAACTGTAGAACATTTACATTGGCATTATGTATGGTTGGGTAATAAATAAATACTCTCAGTATTCATGTTTCTTGCTTGAATCTTAACACTTTGCCATTACTCATCCATAATTCTGCCACGAGTTTATGGTAGGATCTTATTGGGCTCTCAATGAGATTGATGATTTCAAACCTTCTTTCCTGAACATTCGATTTCCTTCACCTAGTCCTCTAAAACACTCCTTTGCCACAAAACATCGGTGCCTCAGCAGAGACATCTATTCTGAACTTTAAAAGGAATTCACCAGTAAAATAGAACTTCTCCAGAAGGGCACCAATGTGTCCTGACCTGACTCCTCAGCAAGAACTTTCCAGTTAATAAATTTAAAAGCCCAACAATGCACTTGAAAATATTCCAGACTTCCAAAATTCACTTGCCCCGGAAAAGGCAAAATTGTTTCAGGCAGCTGAGAGTCACATTTGCAGCCTGCTGTCACATGACTAATTTATGTACAGCCCAAGTGTTGAACCAGATGTAATTAAGTCTGCTTTAAGTCATACACTATGAAAACTTTCCCCTTTAGTTTACATTGTGTCAAACTTATAAAAATGACTTGGTTATATAAAACTGACTTTCACTAATGTAGTTTAAGTCCTAATAGCTCTCACAGCAAGCAAATATTTTCTTTCTAGAATTGATGGTGCTGTTCTCTCTGCAGTTTCTTGATTGTCTCAGGGAAAGAACTGTTTCAAGAACAAAGCACATGGATATTTTGGAATGTAAAATACAGTATTTGAAATGCCTAAATAAGTGTTCCCGGGATCTTCATAATAACTTGCCCTTGAGAAAAGTGCATTACTTTTGAAGGATACTAGGAAAAGAAGGTATCAACTACTGAGACTTACTTATTTATAATCCCAACTCCCTTCAAGGAGAATGGATTCTATTAAATGGAGAACCATTTGTTTTCCTGAGCTCCATACTGAACTTCAGGAAAAGTCAGGGTGATGGACTGATAAGAGATGAACTACTCCATATAGTAGGATGGAAAGGAATTTAAGGATCCTGGTGGGAAATCAAGAAAGGAGAGAAGAGTCAGGATATTGACTTCCACAGGAGGTCTCAATGCAACAACTTAAGAGGGGCATTAGACAAAAAAATGTTGAAAAAGTAACTATTAAGTTTTTGCAATAAGTTGAGGAATTTAAATTCTGAACTCATTTCTTAATAGGTTGTGTAATTTTGAGTAAGAAAAAGATAGCTTTCATTATCTTGTGTATTTTGTTAAAAAAAAAAAGAATATATGTTCTTTAATACTTAAGAAATTTATTTTTAAAAGACATAAAGATTTTCTTTTCAAAATAAGGGTCCACAAACTTTCCCAAATATGGAATTATCTTGTCCCTTCCAAGGAATGAAAGGCTTGTACCTCATAGTAGGAATCATCATTTCCTAAGAATTTGCCTCTCAGAGAATGAGGTTCATGGTGAACTCTGCTGCTTCAATCAGCAAGTGGAATTTGTCCTTGGCAAACAAAAAAGTCTGAAAAACTGTATATCTGGTCATAATATCAAAATAGATTATATTTTAAACATGAAATTTTCAGATATATCATTCTTTATAGCATGATTCTGACTTACTTGCATAAACAAATAGATGTTTTGTGATGTATTTCTGTAAAAATGTCCAAAGGGAAGCCAGACTTATTCCCTAAGTTCCCCAGTAGGGAAAATTGGTTCATCATTTAATCTTTTAATCAGATTTGTAGCTAGACTCAGTTCCTCCTTGCATCAGATTAGAATAATGCCTACATCTATGATAGTCATGAAAATATTATATGAACAGAAGACGAAGAAAACATTTTGAAGTTCTATAGGCTCACTTAAGGTATAAGTTGCTAATTGCTTTTTCTTTTATAGACTATAATTTCATTTATTAATTAATCTATTTTTTGTGATACTGGGAATTGAATCCAGGGGTGCTATACCACTAAGCTACATCCCCAACTCTGTTTATTTTTAGAGAGGGTCTTGCTAAGTTGCCCAGGCTGGACTAGGACTTTTCAAGGCTGACCTTGAACTTAAGATTTGGCTGGTGAGTGCCATTATGCCAGGCTAATAGGTTTTTATTTTTTTTAATTACAGAGGTAATCTTGCAAAGCCTCAGTAGAAAGGTATGTATTTTTTTATTTGAAAAATTAAAGTCTGTATTACTTCTCTCTTACACTTTTCTACTTACACACTTTTCCACTTACACTTTTCTCTCTTACACAACTCTATTTCTCTCTTCAAAGGTAATAGTTATTTTCAATTATTAGAGTTTTTCTTTATCCTTTTGTTGTTAATTTCTAATTTTCTTGCACAGTGATAAAAATATGTAGCCTTAACTATTTGTCTTTTTTAGTTTATTGAGATTACTGGGAGGAAGCTATATTAATATTGATAATCTTTGTGAAAGTTCAAAAAGAAGATGTATTTTCTATGTGTGGATTGTAAAGATAGAAATAGAAATAAAAAATAGAGAGATGCTACATCAAATTTGCTGATTAGTATTGAAATTATACATTTTTATTGTTTTTCTTCACTTCATCTTTCAAATTCTGAAAGAGGTACATTACATTTCCAACTGTGATTTCAGATGTTACTTTCTCCTTGTATTTCTAACATTTATTTTTCTTTATAATATCTGAAGTGTCCTTAAGCTTCTGTGGACTGCTTAAATAAAGTCTTACACCTGAAAAAGATTTTATTTTGCCTGCATATTTTAATTATAATTAGGCTGCATGTAGACACCTACATTAAACATTCTTTTCACTTAAAGGATATTATGCAACTTAAAAAGGAGGGAAATTCTGTCACATGAACATATGGATGAACCTTAAGGACATTATGCTAAATGAAATAAGCCAGTCACAAAAGGACAATGCTGTATGATTCCACTCATATGAAATACCTCAAATAGTCAAAATCATAAATAAGTACAAAGGTGGTTGCCAAGAGCTGGGGGAGTAGAAGAGGAGGAATTAGTGTTTAATGAGTATGTAGTTTCAGTTTTGCAAGATGAAAAAGTTCTAGAGATCTGTTACACAATGTGAATATACTTAACATCACTGTAAATTTAGTATTTTGCAATTTTTTGTGATAATAGAAAAATCATTTACACAAAAAAGTTTGAAGATATTGCTCAAATTTCATCTTGCATTCAAAGAGGTGGTCAGAAAAAGTTTGATGATAATCTGTTTCTCATTGCTCAGTAAATAACCTTTCTGGAACCTATTAGAATTTTGCTTTATCCTTGGTATTCTAACCTTACCATGCTGTATCTATGCAGGTTTCTTTTTTTACTCACCCTGTTCAGCATTTGACAGCTCTTTCAATATAAGAAATCAGATCTTTCTCAGTTCTGTGAGATTTTCTTCCTTTACTGATTTGAGTATTTATTCCTCTTCTTCCAGAAATTCTTTGGACCTTCATTTCTTTCCACTATGTCATTTAGTTCTTCTCTTTTAGATAACATGTCTTTATGTTTTTTACCTTTATCATAGGCAATGTTATCACCTTTATTTCCCATATCATTAATTTTTTCTTTGTTTATAAGCATTTTATGGTTCAGCCCATCTACTGGATTTTATTTGACAAGGATACTTTTAATTTCTAAAGGCTGGATTTTGTTCATTCTTAGATTGGTTTCCTTTTGTAGTGATTTATTCTTGATTTGTGAATACCTCTCAAATATCTCCAAGATTTTAAAAATTTACTGTTATGTTCCCCAACTCTTCATCTTTTCAATCTCATGTCATTGGAAATTAGTGTTCACCACTCAGTTTTTATTGTTGAACAGTCCTTCACATCACCAAGGCTTGTTATTGAGGAATTTAAGCACCTGGTGCACTGTCACTCTTTCAAATAATCTGGTTGCCTTAATTCTTGTGAATTTCCAACTCAACGTGGATGAATGTCTCTGTTACCTTAAGTGTTCACCTTACCTCAGTCATTAATGCTGATGGCCATGCCTTTGCCTCAATAACAATTTCAATCCCTTTATGATCTTGATTTCATATATCCCATTGTCTTACTACCATGTTGGATACACCCTCTAGTGCTCAAACTCCAAGAATACCTTCACTCAACCTATATTTCCAGTTCATTAATCCTATCATATCTTCTCCTTCACTCCTCCTGAAATCACCTTGACTTCCATCTTTCATCATTTTTTTTAAACTGCATTGCATACACTCTGTCACTTCATTATAGTTGTTTGACCAATCAGAAGCCTCGATAAATCCAACTTTATGCCTAATCCAATCCTGCATCTAGGCAATTGAACATGACTGAATTATCTCACTTTAAACTCCAATGAGTTTTTAATGGTGCCCAGTAATCCTATTATAGTCCTCTAGTCCATTTGTTCTCCTGCTCACAGATAACTGTCTCATAACTACTTTCAAATATTTCAATACATCCACCCACATCCTCACTTTAAGTTGATGAATTTGTTTATTTCACTTGGAAAATTGAAGTAATCATTAGAGAACTTCCACACATTCTCTTCCCACCTACTACCAGATTTCTACCACCAGACCTTCCCAATTACCGACACTTTTGCCATATGTTCTGCATTTCCATATTCTACTATAGATTAACTATCCACATTCCTTTTTAAAGTCATGCTTCCTTTCGTGCAGTAGATCCAATATTTCAAAGATATAAATCCATAACTCTCCTCTCTCTCTCCTATATCACAAAATTTTTATTCGCCACTGTGCCTTTCTCATTGGTAGACAAACATACATTTATAACTGTCAAAACAAACAAAGAAACCTGCCTTTCTCCACAAATTTGTTATACAGAAATAAATAGCTAATACAGTGGTAAATTCACATAAGAGAATTTTGCAAACTTATTACAGCAAATTTTAACTTTCATCATTTTAATAACTTTTATGGATTACTTGAGATTTAAGAAGAATGAAAGAAAAGGTCAGACATGAAGTATTTGCTTTCAAAAGATATAAAAATGGGAATATCATGAACATCAAAAGAGGGCTTTGAACTCATTGTTCCTGAAACAGTCAGCTCAGCCAGTCTGGTGGGTAAAAATTAGGGTGCTGAACTGGTTCATATTGTGAAGCTTATCTTTTGAAGAGCATAAAAACCTAAGGTTAAAATCCCAGACTTTAGCCACAGCAAGTGAGAAGCCATCCTGGATTTTGCTAAATGAAAACTTGGCATGATCGAAAAGCCTGAACTATACACATTTAAAAAAAAAAGACAAGCGTACTGATTGCAGAGCTAAAAAGCATAGGAACAATGAAGGACACCATTGCTGGAGTAGGGACAGAAGGGAAAAGTTTAACATTGGGTGAAAGAGGATAAAAAGGACAATCAACACATTCTATTTTAAGCTTTTGAGGCACATTTAATTCACATTTAATTCAATTTCTTTGCATTGATTATGTTGATTAAGATCTAGATATGATTGGCCTAACTCACCTTTCCATTTCCAAAGAATTTCCAAAATATTCCCCCAGAATTCCTGTGAATTTTGAGATGCCTTTAGTTCTCAGAGCTACTTATTGTTTTTAACTCCTTACTCTATTTGGATAATTCAGATTATCATCTCTCTCTTCCGCTTATGTGTTCTGAGTTTATACCACAATGACATGAACATGAAACTCAATCTCTTTCCTTAGTTTCCCCTCCCCTCAAAATACATTAAACATTTTGTGCTGTTCCATCAGGTTTTTTGCGTATAGCAACCTTTAAAGTTTCAGGAACTGGCAACATTTCATGACACAAATATTGTAACATTCATCTTTAACTAGCCTTGTTCTTTAAAAAGTTCCTTAGCTAATGTTATTCACTTGGGTTCCAGGTTCTTGTCAAATACTCTGCTTCTTTATATTTCCTCTCTTCCATGTTCTCACTCATCTTCCATCCCAAACAATTTATCACAGTATTTGCCTAAGCAAAATCGATCTTTCTCTCAGATCAATCTTTTGGTGCCAGTTGTTAAGATAATGGGTTTTCACCTTGCCACAGTTGATTGACTGATTGGTATAAGAAATCACAGACTTCTGTCAAAGATCATTATGCAGTTCCTTGATATTGAAGGGATAAATCAAAGGCTGAACATTTTTTATGTACAGAATGGAAGATAGGACATCATATAATGTAGCAAGGACACTGTATGATACTAAATGACAGGAATAAGTTCAAAGCAAATATATGTACTAGATGCCATTGAAAGTAACTAGGGTACTCATACTTTACTTGAAATTTGACACCATATAAGTATGCATCAAGTTGCCGTTTCTATATAAACTGTATTTAAGGATAACCAGATAGCCATACTTGATGAGCAAAATGTTTTTTTTAGTTTTCATTTAATAGAATTCCAGGCAACAAATATAAAATGGATAATAAAAGTTTTTAAATCACCATTCTATAATTGCTAATAATATAATTGAGTCAGGCAAAAATCACCAATACATAAAACCATTAGAAGAAAGTTTGATGGGGAAATTAAAATGACAGGTTCGGGTTATTGCTATCAGAATCTTGTTATCACTCAAAGTGGGATGTATAGCCAGTATGTGGCTTCTGAGTTGAAGTATATAGGCCAGTCTGTATATGATAGATATTTACATGTTTATGTTTGGGGATAGATGAATTTCTTCAAACTCTGTATTCACTATTGTAAAACCATAAATATTCTAAGTTTATTTTACTTTTCAAATGAGTACAAAGTTATTGTTTTTATTCAAAAATACATATTGTATCCTTTCATGTTATAGGCACTGTGCTAGGTTTTATGGATTTAAAAGTGAAAGGACCCAAACTCTATTCTTAAGGAGTGTATAGTTTCAAGGATGAACAAATGCTCCCAGTCAACATCAGAAGACATGCAATGCAAAAATGAATGCTACACAACTTGCCACCTAATTCTTCTGGTGCTAATGCAGCAGCCTTCAGAGATGAGTTGCAACTAGAGACAAGATGTAACTGATAAGTAAGCACCTCACCAAGCTGACAATGGGGAAATCCCATTACACAAGAAACAACAGCAAAAAGAACAGTGAGAAATGTGATGCACTCACTGGTCTGGTTTAGCTAAAATATAAGGTTTATAATGTGGTGAGAGGGTAGCAAGGAATTCAGGAGATAACACCTGAAAATTAAACCAGAGCTTGTTATGAAGTACTTTGTATCTTATGATAAAGTTTTTCAATTTTATATAATAGGTTGTGTTGCCTCTGCTCTTTCTCCTGCAGGAGAGTGGTAGGTTATGCTTACTTCTAGAAAGATTACTCCAGATGTCTTATGGAAGGAGGGTTAAAAGTGGATACAACTTGAGGCAAGGGTGCAGTTAAGTGACTGCTGCAATTCACAGACCAATTAAGAGACCAAGGCCCCAAGAATGAGCTCAAACAAGAAGGGATGGATGAATACTTAGACGAGAGAGAAGCTAATGCCCACATTATGCCCAGGTGATGAAGCATGCCAATTCAGTGGGTATCAGGTGAAAAAAGAAATATGTAGAGAAACATCTGTCACAGAGCTTCCTCATCTGTTTGGTATGTTCTAATTAAGCACTAAGGATTCCTAAAACATTGTTGAAATGCCATAGACTACAAATGCCATTATTTCACAACAAAAAGGGAGGACTGGAATCTAGCAGGTCCTTTTCTGGTCTCATAACCAAGTTTGTTTCAGAGGTTATTGGCAAAAAGATTTTGGATTAAGTTGTTGACACTCACCCGGAATAAGGAAAGAAGGAAAACTGACAGCAAGAACACGTTGGTATGTTAGTGGGATGGGCCCTTCATCCTCATCACATCTTTTAATGGTGCTTTTTTTAAAATAGCAACACACTCGTACCAGCTGTTGAGTAGTTTTATTTACATCCATTTTAGCCTATGCATTTAGGTGACATATACCATCAAATTTCCTATCTTTAGAATATTATTTGAGCCTGTAAGTCATACAATAAGCCCAAGCACGTGTCTTCAACATCAAGTGCAAAGACCAAATGGATGGAAGCTATTTCTTGCATCCAGGGGGTTTATTTAAATTCTGCTTGGCCCTTGAACTCCTATGCAGCATTTAAATCTAGATAACATAACAAAACTCTGCCTAATTCTGAGGCATGGCCATGAGCTTCAGAAACATACAATCTAGGAGAAATACAATACACACACCTGCATTTCCTACAGTTTGTTTGATGATAAACCTGGATATATTTTCTCACCAATTCTTCACATATTCCTCTTAATTTTTTTTTCAAATTTCTTATTCCTTCTCAGCACATTTCTTTATAGTCATATAAAAGAATAATAGAGTGAAAAGCAGGAAAAACTAGCACTGAAAATGCAAAAGGAGGTAGAGAAATAAGAAGGAAAGACTATTCTCCCCATGAATATAAAAAGGTGCTAAGTGACCACTGCCCAGTCCAACATTTACAAATAAAGAATTCCAAGAGTCTTATCAATGAGTCACTACACTGGAAAATAATTGCAGAAAGTCAGCCCCCAAAAATTAAAATTGCTATTAACTTAAAAGGAGACCAAATGAAATTAATTTCTATGTGCTCAGCCTGTATGATAAAACTCCAGTACAATGTGAAGAATCAAGGCTTTGGGGCCACAGAGGTCTGTGTTCCAAACTTCTACCCTTCCACTTAACAACAGGGGGATTTTAAGCAACTAATTTAGTCTCTAAGCCATGGGTATTTTATTATATACATAGACAAGAATGCCTAACTCAGGGCTGTGATGAGAATTAGATTAAAATTTGAGAAGCAATTTTTATGTCTTTAGTGTAACCACTAAATGGCAGCTATTATTCAATAGGCACCAATGGTGACTTGGTTGCTGCATTATAGAATCAAGAAATGTGCAGGGCTGTCATTGCAGGAGCTTCAAAGGATAGGCAACTAAACAGAAAAGGCAGTAAATGTTCATGATTGAATTAAAACATGAAAACAGAAAGGTCATGCTTAAGAAAAGAGGGGAAGCATGACACCTGGTTAATAAAAGCAAAGCTAATATAGTTTTGAGGGGTAAATGATCATCATTCCTCTAAGACTATATAGTAAAAAGACTTTTTGTCCAGTTGTACAGAACCAATGTCAGACGTTGGTATAGATGGTATCTTGATCATGATCTGCTAGACATTTCTGGAGATGTTAAACTACCCACGCCATTTTCACTCATCTGTATCTTTTCCCTTTACTTAATAAATAGGTTGAGTGAATGAATGTATGAATGAATGAATGAATGAAGGAAGGAAGGAAGGAAGGAATGAATGAATCAACCAATTGATGAATTGATCCATCAATTCCTAGGCTAGAAACCCAAAATACCACCAACCTTAATGCATGGAACAAAGTGCTACTCTATCAAAATCACTACACAAAGAAAGTCACAGCTATCAGACAAAGCATGTTTCAGCAAGCTAACCTGAATTAAATGAGTTCTAGTTTACTTTGGCCTGTTATTTAAAAATGCCATAAGCACATGCTGCAGAAGTGTCCAAAAGCCAAGTAACTTTCACTCAGTGTCTAATGGTTACCATTCATTATCTAAAACTATTTCAACAGCAGCGATAATGGCCTAACCCTCTGTGACCTGGAAGCCCTCCAGGAATCAATTTGCATTAGCAAAGCTTTGCCTCACTTGGCCTGCTCCTTCACAAACCTCCCCTTATGCTGTGGTGGAAAGACATTGCCCTCATTAGCAATCCAGTTCCCCATTTCTTTTGGTATGAATCCAATCCCAATGTTCAAATCTCCTACAGTCCTGCCCCTAATACACATAAAGTGACTCTGTCTAAAATGGAAAACCATCATTCAAAGATTCTTCACGATGCCAAACTTGGTTACGTCAAATATCGAATCAGTGTGACAGGATAGGAGAAGCATTGCTAGGGATGCCATCCGCTTTCTTCCACTTGTGTTTGAATGGGGCTGCTATCTAATGTGTTGCTATAGTCTGAATGTTTGTGTCCCATACAAAATTAAGATTTGAAACCTAACCCAGAAGGTGACAGTATTAAGAGATGGGACCTTTAAGAGGTAATTATTAGGTCATGGGGACAGAGCTCTCACAAAAAGGATGATTGCCCCTACAAAAGAAGCCTGAGGGAACTCGTTAGCTCCTTGGCCCTCCTGCCATGTCAGGATGCTGGAAGAAGTCACCACCTATGAGGAACAAGCCCTGAACAGACACTGAATCTGCTGTTGCATTATTCTTGGATTTCCCAGTCTCTAGAACTGTAAGAAATAAATTTCTGCTGTTTATTTATTACCCAGTATACGTTATTTTATTATAGCAGCTCAAAATGACTGAGACATATGCTAACGATCTAAATGATCTCAAGACAGGGCCCTGTTGTCCGGAATTAGTCAAAATACTGTGTCATTTCACAAACACACGATCTATATGTTTGATATCACCAGAAACATTTCTGAGTTCAGGCTTTCTGCTGCCTAACCCTGGAACCTACTCTGCCACTTACTAGCTGCATCAATGTAGCCAAGTTACTTGACCTCTTTGTGCCTCAGTTTCTTCATTTATAAAATAGAAGATAATAATGGCATCTCCCTCTGATGATTGTTTTGAGGATTACACATTTAATACTTAAAAAGACTCAGAAGAGGGCTTGAGACACAGTAAGAAGTCCCTAGGGAAACATCTGCACAATTTGCTTTTATTGAAGAGCCACATTAGATATTCAGGCTTATCACCATAGACTATTGCCACTCACTCTTATTCTTTGACTCTGAAGAAGACCACTTACTTGGAAAGGTGCATGAGTCAAACCATGACATCTACAGACTAAAAAAGCATGTTATAGGACAGGGAGGGAAGCAAATTCCCAGCATAATCTGTGTTTCTTATCTTCCGAGAAAGTTGTATGCCATCAGGGATCATTAGCATTCTTTTTCATTTATACTTATAGAGCTTGAACTTTCAAAACACAGATCATCTTGCCCCTAGTATTGAGGTCACAACCCAGAGCTTTGATATTCTTTATTATTGAAGGTGGGCTTTTCATGAGCCTGATATAAGTTCCCAAAGCCCCCCATTTGGTCATGTGGGAGTCAGTTGCAGAGCTTGCTTAAAAAATAAGAAAAGGATCCTGAGTCCCATCTCTGAATATTTTGATTTGGGAAGTCTTGAGGTGGAAATCTGATGATTCTGAGACATAGTCCAGGTTTGAGAATTACCTTTCATTAATTGAAAAAGTATAGTCACTTTCTTTGAAATATTTAATTAATTTTCTCTATTGAATTACACTAAAAAGTCCTAGAGTTACTTACACTACTGGAAAATTTCTTCATCATGTTCCTAAGGGACCATCATCAAAACTCATCATCTTTGACCATGTGCTGCATTCAACAGCAAGAAATCTACCTATCTTGCTTATCTTCCTTGCCCCACAGTTTTTGATGATATTGACCCTATTTCCAGGTCTGCTATTGTCATAGAGAGGGAGTTGAATGGCTCAAGCATATCTGTTCATCCTATCTCCTTGGCCACAGGAGTGGATATAAATTTAATTTGGGCAAATGTTTTATTTTTGGAGGATTCCTGGAAGAAATATCTCTCTCTCTCTCTCTCTCTCTCTCTCTCTCTCTCTCTCTCTCTCTCCCCCCACCCCGCCCGATATCTCTCTATCTCTATCTCTATTCCTATCTCTATAACTACCATAAAAGACACTTTATCCCACCAAAAATGAATGAGGAAGCAACTAGCACTAACCTAGATGCTGTTAACAGAAGACCTGAAGCTATGAAGGAAGCTGCTTCAGAATAAAGTCCACATTGTTGGAAAATCAAATGCAGAGACAGAAACAATTCATGTCTGAGTGATATCACTTAGCCAATAGATCAAGTGTCACAGGAGGCTCACCTAATCGTTGAACGTTTTAGATAGGTAAACCAAGATATTTACCCTATTATTGAAGCTGGTTTGAGTTGCAATTTTGAGTCTCTCTATCACCCCTGGAAATGTGTTCTACCTGAAGTCTTCAACTCTGTCAATGGTGAGTATGTCTTTGAAGTTGCTTGGGTCAAAAGCTTTGGAGGCATCCTTGACTTCATTCTCTCATGCCCACATCTAAACTGTCAGTGAATTCTATCAGTCCTACCCACCTTCAAAAGATACATGGAAGCCGGGCGTGGTGGCTCACGCCTGTAATCCAAACGACTTGGGAGGCTGAGGCAGGAGGATCGCGAGTTCAAAGCCAGCCTCAGCAGCTTAGCGAGGCCCTAAGCAACTCAGTGAGACCCTGTCTCTAAATAAAATACAAAATAGGGCTGGGGATGTGGCTCAGTGGCCGAGTGTCCCTGAGTTCAATCCCCAGTTCCAAAAAAAAAAAAATTTAAAAAAAAAAAAGATACATGGAATTTAATCTCTTCCTTATGCCTTCACAGCCACAACCCTGGAAGGAGCCAATGAGGAATCACAAAGCTGAAGTGGCCAGTTAGAGGAGTCCATAAACCCCAGGAGCAGACATATCTTAGTGATTGTGCCATACTCTTTTATTGCCTGGAAACAGGTCATCAAAATATGGTAAGGGTGAATTTAATGATAGAGTTTAGAGTGTAGCTGTGGAAGTGGTCACTGTGTTCCCTGCAACCAGAGATCTGGTTCTTTTTTTACAGCCATCACACCATTTTTTCTTTGTCTTTTCATTTGACCCAGAATTATAGACTTATCATCTATGTTTCATAAACTGTTTATTGCCCTGATCATGCATTATCCCTGAACACCTACTGAACTTAAGGAGAACTTCGTTTTTCAATCTCCAGCCTGGCTAAATGTCACACTCTGACCATTGAAGCATGAGGGTGCAGTTGGAAGCAACAAGCCTGAACTATCTTCTCCATGTGGGGACTTAGGAAGTATAGTGTAGTCAGAAAAACACTGAAGGAGATGTTAACAAATCCACCCCATCTCTTATCTAACAGGCCTAGTCCAGATAATATAAGCCTGTTTCCTCACCTGTGAGATGAGGATAATAATTTATTTTTTAAAAAATAGGAATAATAAAATGACATTTACCTAAAACAAATAGATTGCTATGAAGATGGAAGTAGATGCTTTAATAAAGAAGTCTAACACAAATGTAAGAAAAATTGTATTTAAAAAATGCAGCATTAATAGAAGCAATGAACAATTATCCTACTTCCTACAGAGAAGGTTAAAAAATATTTTTAGAGTTTACAACTTCATTCTTAGACTCTGTCCCAGAATTATTTACATCTTAATTTTTTTTAAGGATATCTGAGGAAGAATGTTAAAGTCACATATACTTGTTTTAATGTTTCACGTTGGAGAATTCCATGTTCCTCTGTTAGCACTTATCAATAGACCACATATTTGCCCAAATTAAATTTGACTGAGGAAATCTACCTCCAATTAAAGCTTACAAAAATTAAACAAATGTTTAGATTATATTTATTGATTATGACCACCAAAGTTCATCAATTGTTCTTAATCATAGTATGTATATAAGAAGGCATGTACTTATGTGAGATTCAGACTCTCCAGGACAGCAGCATATCTACTGTCTAGTCAACTAGAAATGTGAATTTCTCATACTTGGGACCCTATTTCAAAATATATAATTGTGTAATTAAACATGCTTTTGAACTTTGATAAGGCATTAGGTAGACTCTTAGGATTATACATGTGAGGGACACAAGTGTAAATTACTAGAAAATGGTCCCATAATTAGATATTGGCAGAGTTCACATTTCCCCCCTCTCTATGCAATATGGATCATGGATCCATACTTGATAGAATGAAATAAAAATATACTTTATTTGTGAGTTATTTATTTATAGTATCCCTTGTTCCAAAAAGTAGCATGCAATTAATTGAAGGGATATCCACTAGGGTGTACCCTTAGATTAATGTTTGGTATTTACAGTGGATAATGTAGCATATCTACAAGTTACTTTGAAAGGTAAAATGAATTTGTTATTTTTTAAATTATGTGCTACAAAATAACTCACCTCAAAAAAGTTGAAATCTTGACTATTTAGAATTTTTTCTCTTATACATAATATACCGACACATGTCAAATAGATTTAGAACGCTATGCCCAAAAGGCATACTTATCAATCAATATGGGTTTAATTTGGAAAACAGAACCCACCCAAGTATTTTGCCTAGCTAGAATCTCAGTACAGACAATTATATATTTACACAATTATCAAAAGGGCTGAGGCAATGAGGGTGAAAAGGCCAGCTTCAGAAATTCCAGAAGTGGAGTGGTCATGGGAAAGCTATAGCCCATGACTCTAGTTGCCTGGAGAACCAAAATGGGTAAATCTTAGAAGCTCCAGAGTCAAAGAAAACCATTATTGATCATCTTGGTTGATGACTCACAGCTCTTTACTGACTTGAGTCCAAAACAAACCAGAGGAGAATTTTAAGTGGTGGTAATGGATGCACCCTTAGCCGCTTTGCTTAAGAAATCAAATGGTAATACTAACAGAACCCTACCAAGTGGGGGAAGTTATACATGTTCTAGGATTATGTCCCCACTTTCTATGGACAGTTTCAGAAGTCCTACATCCTGTGTAAAATTGTACAGCCTAATGTGACCTTGGCAATAAATGAGTTTGTCTTGTATTAAATGGAAAATCACAGGTCTTAATCAGATCAGAGTCAGATGAGCTTGTCTCATCAAGATCATTCAGATTCAATTTGCCTCCTGTCAACATACGTTTACATATTTCCAAAGAGAGTTTATGTCAACCTCACGTCAGGATCCTTTCTCCATCTGTTCTTCCTATGTCTCCCAATGCCTTTGGTATCTCTATACCTGGACCTTTTTGCCTTACTACATGCTCAACTTAGTTCTATGTTCTGAAGAGCAAAGATGTAAATAAAAATGCTGATAGCTCAATATTTTGTGTATGCTGTGCAAATTTATGTGTGACAAATCCATCAGGGACTTCAGGCAGGGGATGTGATAAAAATTCTCAATCCTTGAATCTACCAAAGCGGAAAAAGTACCAGAATGTGGCAAATAAGAGAAGCCGCAATAGTTAATTATCATGACACACAGCTCATCTGTAATTAATCCTTTTCTTCAGCAGGATTCTGCAACTGTAGGCATTAAAAAAAAAAAGAAATAGGTCAGATGATGCTTTAATTAAGGTTGTACAGTGTTGCTGCTTCTACAGCAACAAGAACTGTTTTTTGTCTATAGGTGTGTGTGAAGCACTACAAATATTTTCTTAACATCTTTACAGAGTGCTGTTTAAGCATCTTTGCTAGCATTATGTCTGCAGACAGACTGATTACAATTCAAAGGAATTTTCTTTTCTCCTCACACCCATCTTAGGAGCCACTAAAACAATCTAAATGCCATGCCAGTGGGAGGAGACACTCTCACCAAGGAGCTAGAAATGAAACACGAGGTGCCATTGCAATTGAGAATGGCACTGCCTTGAAATCCTCTTAACCAACTATGCAGGCTCAGATAAAGGGCTTATGGTGTATGCTCACTGGACAAGATCTGATTGTGGTGAATCTCCTACTGTTGCTCTGAAATGTTGATTCCCAGCTGCCATATTCAGGGCCGGAATGTACATTGAAGAGGTGATACAGAAGGAAAGTTTTACAGTCATTCTCTGTGTCTGCCATTCTTTTTACAGATAATTACATGAAGTAATGCTGGAAGTAGCCCCTAGCTAGATACCCATAATTTTTTAAAAAGAGTTTGACCTATGATTGAAAAGATACTGTTATTGTCAAAGCAGAGAGCTGCACGATGATAAAACTCTAGCACTATTACCCATGTTCTTGTCTTCTTCTGCTGTTTGGTTAGCTGCATTTCCCAGATCTTTCCAATTAGATAAGGTCATGTGACATGTTCTCATGATAAAACATGGAAGAATCAATACATGTCACTTCCAAGAGAAGGTAGTTTAGAATAATAGTACCTTCTCCACCAGCCTGCTGAATTCAGGGGTAAGGGTAGTTTAAGGTCCTAGAAGACATAAGAAGTCTGTTTATAAAAACCTTCATCATCCTGAGCTGGGCACAGTGATGCAAGCCTGTAATCCCAGCAGCTCAGGAGGCTGAGTCAGGAGATCATGAGTTCAAAGCCAGCTTTAGCAACGTAGTGAAGCCCTAAGCAACTTAGAAAGACCCTGTCTCAAAACAAAAGATAAAAAGTGAGCTGGGGATGTGGCTCAGTGGTTAAGTATCTCTGGGTTCAATCCCTGGTACAAAAAAAAAAAAAGGACAAAGAAAAGAAAGAAAAAGAAAATCCTCATCCACTCCATCAAGTTGCATTAGACTATGACTTGAGCAAGTAATAATGTTCATTGTGTGAAGCCTCTGAGATTTGGGAATTTTTGTTACAGCACTTTACCTATGCTGACTGATACATGCACTGTGTCATCTGTGTTATTCTCTTGGTTCTTCCTGTGATTAGCCATATATATTTATATTTATTCTGACAAAATACTAAGATCTAGTGAGAGTTTTGTGACATAATCTATATTTTTAGCATTTGTCTCTGTATTATGGCAAACTAATTACATTGGTCTTAAAAATCTTAGTTTTCCCTTGTCCAAGGTAATCGGCTTGAACAACCTAAGGGGTTGCAACGTAAGGGGTATCCAAGACCTGTTATTAAGCAGTATATTTCTAAATTCTAGGAAAAATGTCTAACATCACTGTAGACTTCAGGACATTGGCAGATTAAATGTGATGCTCCATCCAGAATTTTGGAATAGCCAGATAAAGTCTTCCCTCCTTGAAGGGCTCGGGAGATGGTTAGTGTAGGCTTTTTTCCCTACGTTGCCTACCGACAGTTGACAGTTATTCTCCACTATAAAGCAGCCTCTGCATTTGGTAGGATAATGAATGCATAACCAGTAAGGCATTTGGCAAGCAATGAGAGAATGATCCTCTTCATATTGCGGAGAATAGCCTACCAGCAGAGAAAGTTGCTTACTGTTTACCCCAAGAATATGGTTCTGTTCTCCTGAGTGGAGATCTCTCTGGTGTTGACAAATGACTGAGACAAACAGAGCTGGTTTCCTGAGGATATAGGGATAGATGTGAGGCAATGGAGGGAAGTAAGAATGAAGATTAGATATTAAAGAAAGCCTTGGTCTTTTCCATTTTATCTTAAAAAAATAATTTCAGACAAGGTAACCCTTGGTAGATATTCCCTTTTTTATATCCTTTAGTCACACACAGTGATGTTCACCCCAATGCTGTTACTTTCCTTCAGAAGCAACTGGAACTCTGAAATGTAGACATTTTAGCCAGCTTCTTTCAATTCTTTACCTTAGATCTTGTAGTAACTGGGAAGCTACAGTGGAAATTTGAAAATTGTTAGAGATGAAGAAAGTCAAAGTAGGCCTCCTCTCTAACCCATCCCATCCCTCTATACCCCTCACCCAACTCTGGTGCAGTTAGCAAAGGCCTGTGGCAGCTGACTGACCCAGAAGTCATTGAAGATATAGCTCTTCAAGCTAGAAGGAAAGAAGACCTACTGTCTCCATTTAGAAAGTAGAGTCATTTTGCCATTCATCCCATGGTGGGCAAGTTGTCTGCACAGTATTCATAGAACAGCAAGGCCCAATGACCTTGCCATTAGCCTTAGAGCCCTATTTAGTGTACTCTAAAAGAGTAATGTAAGTGGGATACGAACGCTAGAAGAGGAAGTCCTGTTACTAATGTTAAACTGTTTCAGGCCCTGGAAATTAGCTTTATTTGATCTTTTTTGTGAATGTATAGAAGGTCACCAATGTTTTGGTAAAACTCACACTTCTTCCGTGCTGTGCCATATGGGAAATGTGCCCACAGTGCTCGGGCTGTCTGCTGTTGGTAAATAGAAGCTATATTGCAGCACTTTCTATAGCACATCAACTGGCTCATGGCAATCCAGTGTTAGGATAGTGTGATGTTGGTGGCAATTGAAATGGAAATGTGGGAGCTGCTAGGAATGTTTTCTCAGTTGTCATCATGGCAGAGGCCAGCAGGACTACCCCCACTTGTAACATACATGTCTCTTCCCAGTCCTCTTCTTATCCCTTCCTCTCCCTTCCAACTTTGGGAGAAGAAGAAGGAAGGGAAAAAGGGTGGGAGGAAGGAAGGGGGATAAGGGAGGCAAGAAAGCAAAGAAGGAATGAAGGAAGGGAGAAAGGAAGGAAGAAAATGGCAAGGAAGCACTTAACTGGTCCACCAATTATACAGCTTGATTTTTTTTCTTCTTTTTGTATTAACAATAATAAAGCAAGTTCTTAAATTTGGAACTCATTATACAAGTATTCTATGCTCTCTTGGTTTAAAAAATTCTTAGCAGCTGCTTCTAGGACAGCAAATGATAAGTAGCATTAGGTATGTATTATTATACCCAGCTGAGCAGCTGTAGCACTTATATTTAATTCCAAATGTTACACTTAACCCTTACCTCCCTGTAATGATAGTGTTCTTACATAAAGCTTTCATGAAGTTCTCTCTAGGAGCTCTTGCCAATAGTAATAATGCATGGATAATTGAAGAGCCGCAGATAACTCAAAATCTCATTCCACACAGTACTTTCTCAAATTTTCTTTCATCCAACAATGAATCAAAAGACCAGATTGTCTTTTCTCTATTCTGTCCATTGTCTGATAGGAGAACTTGGAGCTTTAAAATAGACAAAGAGATTCAAATGTAATAGTTCATATTCTAGATAATTACTCTTTAGATAAGAAAATCATCAGTATTATCCACCAATCAATAAATTTTACATCATAGAATATACTGTAGAAAATATGGCACAGACCCTACAAAGTTAGAGCTGACTATGTGTTTGGAAAGATGTTAAAAACAGAATAAATAATGCCAGAGCCTGCAATTCTAGTGGCAGTCAGAATTCACAAAAGTGAAAGAGATGGCTGTGGGCCAGCATAGATGTTTGAATTAGGCCTTTAAAGGATAATTTTTATGTTAGTGCAAAGAAAACACTGACAGGATTCTTGCAAGTCTTGCTCCAAGTCATTAGATTACTCGTTGGAGCCATAAAGTTAAATCCCAGAATTTAAAGTACCCACAGTGGACACAGGAAATAGTTTTCTCATGTCAGAAATATGTGCTATTAGGGGGCATCTTGTTACTATATCTTAGCCTTATTTGGGAAATAAAGTGTCTTGGGGGAGAATGGTAACAAAGGAGTAACATTGTGGCTTCTGAAGTAAGAAGGACAATCTGCTCAATATGCCAGGTAGAAGGAAAAAGTCCCTTTGTTGGACACCTGCTAAATGATAGGTCACATCTTGATGACTTTCCTTGAGATGCCTTCATTTTTCTCCTTCTACAACCATCTGAGGTGCTGTTCTGTTAGGACGACACGTCAAGGCCAGAGTACTCCTCTCTAAAGCTGAACCCTTTCCAGAACCCCTGCTGTCTCATCCACACCCCCTACTGGTCTATCAACATTTGAGCAAATTAACTGAGAATATAGTTTAGTCCAGTTTTCATTTGGGAGAGCTGCTGATACTTGGAAGTGCCAATAATGTAAGTGAACAATTTGTCAAAATTCATACAATAGTATTATTCTCAGTCATTCCACTAAGCTATAGAAATATCAAGATTAAACATCTACACGTACATATGCAGACACACACACTCTCACATAGTTCACACACACATACACACACACACACACACACACACACACACAACTTTGATTTTCATTCTTTTCCCTACAACAGTTCAGCTTTGGGCACATCATCAGATGTAAAGCTGACCATTTGGCAATTGAGGTAATGAAGGCCGGAGTCATTTTAAAGAAATCTGATAGAGATTTCCTTCTTAATTGGCTCCCACAGACCTGTGCAGCAAACCACAGGCCAACCTGGTGGGGCAAAAACTAAAGGTATAGAATTGGGATCAGACTCTCTCTTCTCTAATGCCCAACAAAAATATACAAGTAATAATAATGTATCTCTGGTTTCCATAGATTTTTGATCTTGCACCTCTGGTCTCAAAATTTTTCTTCATTTATAAAAGAAGGGACTGAGTTATGGAGCCAACCCAGGTGCCTATCAATAGACAAATGGATAAAGGAAGTGTGGCATATATACACAATGGAGTTTTACTCAGCCATAAAGAAGAATGAAATTATGTTAATTGCTGGCCAATGGGTGAAACTGGAGAACATCATGCTAAGGGAAATAAGCCAGACTCAGAAAGTCAAGGGTTGAATGTTTTTTTCTCATATATAGAAGTTAAAGGAAAACAGAGAATAAAAAAGGGGATCTAATGAAAATAGAAGGGAGATCAGTAGAGTAGAAACAGGCAACCAAGGAGGAGGGGGAAGAGGAGGGATAGGGGAAGAACTGGGGAATGAAGTTATACTCTATGCATGTATAAATGTATCACAATGCATTCCAATTTTACATGTAATTAATATGCACCAATTAAAAGTAAATAAATAGAAGATCAACAGAGTAGAGGAAGGGGATTAGGGGGAGGGAGAATGGGAGGGAAAGGCTGGTACTCAGAATTGGGACACTAAGTTATATACGCATTTATGAATATGTCAAAATGAAACCCACTGTTGTTATAACTGTACTATACTAAAAAATAAAATAAAAGTGGCTGAAAAATATTAAAAGCAGGCTAAATCTAAGTGTGAGCTGTAGGCAGTCTCCTTATAGCATAATTAACCAGCACTGTCAGGTTTCATCTCACTTGTTCTGTGGGAGACTTCCTTTGCCCCTCTCCTGAGGACAGGTGCAAATGCACTCTCTCTTCCATACTCAGGGGTTTATTTGCAGAGATGCTTTGGTCACCAGCTGGCATTTAAGATTTACAAGTTTCCCTCATATTTAAAGAGGACACTTAGAAGACAAAAAGAGAGAGCTTGCACACCCCTTGCTAGGGATGAGTTCTGGGGCTCCTGCATCCCAGCTGGGAGCTCCAGTGTTTGGCCTGTATCTCTGACCTGTTAGGTTGACATGGATTTCTAAGTCCCTGATCCTTGTAGGAAGTGGAAATATTCCATATGCTCGAGGCTGTGCTTAAAGGTTTAGAAAGGATTCTGACTTGTTTCCTATTGAGTATGACAACACTAACATAGGAGGTGGGAAGTGAATATCTAAAATTTTCTCACAAGATCAGAATTTTTCTCTTGGGTGTTTTTCCAAATTTCTATTGACTCTAATGTTATAAACTGAATAAAAATGGCTTTATAATGTCCTACCCTGAGTGATGAGATTTCCCTTTCCATCCTCCTACTTATTCTATATGGCATCAGGAGTGTGACAGTGCTGATGCTAGGTTAAAAAATTAAGCAGCCTAATGAATTACTCTTGTTAGTAAATTATAATGCCTCTTCCAGGTAGTAACCATTTTGTGAGAACTTTTCTGGAAATAGTGTTTTATCCAAAATAAGTGCTTCTAAAGATTGTGGGCCAGCAGGTGAGAAGTCTGATGACTTTGTAGTGTACTTCAAATTTTACCATATACACAGTAACGTATTTATTGCCTATGGATAAGCCAAGTGTGGGTTCACATAAACAGAAAGCAGAAGGGGGGTAAAAAACTCATTAATCTCTATATTGAAGGTTTTTTAAAAAAATCACTAAGTACTTAAATGATTCATTCCACTGAATGCTAAGTAAGAGGAAATCAACCTACTTTTTCATGGTCTTTGCTTCTGATTTACATCACTGGCTGTCTTTAGCATTCCAGACTATAACTGAGGCTATACCTGGCATTTGCTCATCTCCTGGGTAATATGATCCAATTTGGACAGTGGTTGTTTACAACCAGCCCTTTGTGACCAGTTAAAAAAGAGATGATGGACCTAGATCACTAAAATGGGCAATCAGCAGCCTCTGGGAATAAAGCGACACAGCCTCTTTGTTGGCTTTGAATGCCCACATTGAAATAGAATGGTCTCACCTGGTCAGCACCCCCTGGAGATAGCATCTCTATCCCCCTGCTCATGCTCAAATGCCTGTAGATGGGATTGAACTGTAATGTGCCACCACGGAAAGGCATGACCACACAGAATTTACAGATTTAGAGAGACCTGTTGTGAGAAATAGTAAACTGATAGTGTATGATGGCAGGCACTATCCTCTCGACCTGACACTCTGGTTGGGAATCATGACTTGCCCCCATGAAATAGTCAGAACAGTGCAAGAAAACCTAGAAGAGGTACTGGATTGTATGGCAATAGACTACACGCTATAGGGGAAAGTCATGACTGCTTTGTTTAGTAGGCAGGATTGAGGTAAGTTCTCATCCTAAAACTAGGAGAGCCTCTGGAATGCAGTGGAAGGTTGGCCTATGCTGAACCAGATGAAGCCAATAGATGGAGACCCTTTACTCTCATTTACCCTGTTCATTCAACAATAAATGCTTCTATATGTGAGGCAGAATGATGAGTATTCTACATGGAGCAAAACACAAAAATCAATCTGGAAAACATTCTTCCTTCATCAGAAGAAAACATATCCCCACTTCATTAAAAAAAAAAAAAGATTATTGAAAAGATCATTTGTCCTATCATTTGTGAAAAGCAAAAAAACAACAGACCACAGTGGAATGTCTTCCTTAGCAGTAGACACTAGAGTTCAAAGCTTTGTTTATTTATTAAATAAATAATCACAGTCCTTGAATTAAAATATTTAATCTAGACTTTTAGACTAAGACATTTTCACAGAAAATCTTGGAATAGTATAAAACATGAAACATTTTCTTTACAGTTGTATAGTACAAGGGAGAGAGTTGAAAAACTGGAGTCAAAAGACAAGCTTCAAGTGTCATATTGACTATGGTTTTGGGCAAATTACTAATTATTTCTGGATTTCAGTTCCTTGCCTATAAAAAAGATCCAAAGGTCAGGATTATTGTGAGAATCAAAAACAAAAGATATTGTGGTGAAAGTATATCATTCACTATAAAACTTAGACCATCAGTAACTATTATGACTATGATTATTGTTATTATCATTGTAATAAAGAAGATGGGTATTATGTTTTAGATTGATTTGGTATTTGTTTTTTT
>JAJEJO010004566.1:210785-277809 GCA_020662805.1 Glaucomys volans | reverse complement strand
TTTTTTTGCAGTGCTGGGGATTGCACCCAGGGCCTTGTGCTTATGAGGCAAGCACTCTACCAACTGAGCTATGTCCCCAGCCCATGAAAGTACTCTTTGACTAAATAATTCAACTTCATTCAGTCCACCCTGGAGAATTAATTAGAAATTATAGAAATGAAGATAAAGATTTACATACAAAGATGGACTTAATAGAATTTTGCTAGCGAAAACAGGAAACCACCTAAATATCTTTAAAACAAAAACATTTAAATGGATTAGGGAATATTCATATGATGAACTATACAATAAACAAGAGAAATGTTGGGAAAAAAATTAGTAACATGTACAGGTCTATGATTGTTTAGAAGGAAAGGTGGAACACTATAAAGTACAATCTCAACTATATTTTTAAAATAAATGTATATGGGAAAGACTACTGAAAGAAAATAGACCAAAACTAACCTGAAAAGAAGAAATTAGCCTCTCATTCAAAGCCAATGAAAACAATAATGCATTTTAGAAGATATATATTTGAAATTAAAATGTTGTTATTTGCATTTATTATTTCTGAAATATTTGGCCTTGGGACTTTGGAACTGGTTGATTAGAGGAGCAGAGAAAGTGGGAATTCTTTTCCCCCATTGTCAGTTTTAACTTTGTTCTGCTGAGCTCAAATTAAAGCCAAATATAAGTAGTTGTCTCAGAAGGTCAGGGTTGATGAGCCTGAAATGCAATTGGGGCCATATGGCTCATTAACATACACACCCTCCTCTTCAGACATCTGATTTCCATCAAGGTGCAGAGACTGATGCCTGCACAGTTCCTAAGAGTCCCCAGTGGAGATTTCAAAACCACTTTGGATTATGGGTTTCTTCTCAAGAATAAAGGTCTAAAGAAAAACAGTGTCAGCAGAGAACCAATGAGGGCAGATGAGCAAAAACACAGTCCTCCAAAAGGCTGCCTATCAACACTACAGACCCAGAGGTTTCTAAAACTAGAAGGCCCCAAAGGACCTCTCAACAAACCCTCTAACCTCATGCATAAAAACACCAAATCCAAGGGATTCCATAAGGTGGCCATGGTCACCTAGTAGCTGACAATTCAGAATTCCCAGACACCCAACTCTCGGCCCTGCATTGAACTTCTCTTTTCTTACTTTAAACTCTTCAAGGGACTTCAGAAGAGAAAAATAAAGAGGAAAAAAAACTACACTAAGCATTTTGTATATTCTTCCAACCTTTATTAAAGAGGCAGATGAGATGAATGGTAGCTTCAGAACCAAACGAAGCCCAGGGCCCCTCTCACCCTCCACACCCAGACACTGACCACAGGAAGATCCGGACGCTCAGGCATGTATCTGTAGCACAGGAACAAGCCCTTTTATTTCCAAGCCTATAATGACATTTTTCTTGTACAATGGGTACTTTAGCCTCTTGTAGAACGAATGCCAGACCAAAGCCAGCTGCCAGCTCACCACAGGCATTGACAACCAGAGTCATGGTTCACAGTGAAGGTCTGGTGGGGCGCCCTGCTCCTTGCCCTTGTCCAGAGAGAACTCACTGCTGTCTCTCACACTGGGGACAACTGTGAGGTAGACACCTACCGAACAGGCCTCCAAGATCCACAGCAGCAATAAAGGCCCTCCCTGCACGGCACCACTTCAAATGCCAAATGTTCTGTATCCCTAGAAAGGATAAAAGGAAAAAATGCCCTTGGAAGTACTATTTTGTTAGTCATCTTTTCATCACTGTGACCAAAATACCTGACGAGAACAACTTAGAGGATGAAATGTTTACTTTGGTTCATGGCTTCAGAGGTCTCAGTCCATGATCAGCCAACTCCATCACTTTGGGCCTGAGATGAGGCAGAACATCATGGCAAAAGGGCTTGGTGAAGGACAACTGCCCAGCTCATAGCAGCCAGAAAGTAGAGAGAGTCACACAGAGAGGGAGGAAGGGAACAGGGATAGATATAGTCCCCAAAGCCATGTCCCAAGGGACCTACTTCTTCCAACCACATCTCACCTACCTAGTTACCATTCAATAATCTTTTCAAGTTATTAATCCATCAAAGTGATTAATCCACTGATGAGGTTAGAGCCCTCACAATCCAATCACTGCCTAAAAGCCCCACCTCTGAACCTTGCTGCCCTGGAGATCATACTTTCAACCCAGGAGCTTTTGGGGGAACATCCCAGATTCAAAGCATAACAACTATTTCTATTCTAATTTCTAATCTAGACTCAGAATCCCAAACCAATGACTGAAACACTTCTACTCTGACATATGCTAAAATACTACATGTCATTTTTATAACCATAAATATATAGTACTTCAAACACTATAGAAGAGGGACCCACCAAAGCCCCAAACTGACTCCTGGTTGTGGTTACTGCTGTTGCTGCTGGTTTTCACACTGGAGGCCACTAGTTATTTGTCCTTACCTCTGATCCAGGCATCATGACATAAAAACAAAAGCCACATTCCTGTCAACCACCATGTCAGAGGGAACAGTATAAATGTTAATAAATCTGTATTGTTCCTTTGTACTTCACTATTGATCAACCAGTCAAGAGGAATTCTCCCAGGGATATTATATAGCATTAAAAACAAAACTCTGGCACAGCACTGCAGCCAAGGAAATCAGTGTGCTGAAGACACATCTGCAATACCATGTCTACTGCAGTACTATTCACTACTGCCAAGACTGGACAACCTAGGCATCCAGGAACAGAAGAGTGGGTGAAGAAAATGTGGTTCATATACACAATGGAATATCATTCAGCCACAAAAAAGAAGAAATCCTATCATTTGTGGCAATATGGATGAAACTGAATAGCATTATGGTAAGTGAACTAATTCAGGCACAGAAAGACAAATACTATCTGTTCTCACCTACATGTGGAAGGTAATTAATTGATCTCATAGAACTATAAAAACAATGAGTCTGGTGAATGAAAAAGGGGAGAGGGGAGCAGATGGTTAACAGGTACAGGCATGCAGCTGGATAAGAAGAATAATTCTCATGTTCTATAGAACAGTGGGGCAGCTATGATTGACAACAATTGTACATTTCAAAATAGCCAGTAAAGAGGATTCTGAATGTTCTCAGCACCAAGAAATGGCAAATGTTTGAGGTGACAGATATGCCAATTTCTCTGATCTGATCACTGCACACTGTACATGTGTATCAAAATGTCATATTGTACCCCATCAATATGTGCAATAACCATATGATCAAAAGAAAGAAAGAAAACACAACCATGGAACATCACTAAGACAGGAATATAGAGACTCCATTTCTATAGGTAGCGAGACGACATCTCCAAAGCTTATAGAAGTTGATGTCTAAGTGCATTCCATTTTTCCAGAATTCATAAGAAGACATAACGGGTCTCATGCCTTTGCTTCTAACAGAGAGCTTCAGGGAGTCCAAGGATTCTACAATTCTGTCACCTACAAATCTCTCCCTATTGGTATATGAATTAGGAGACAGGATCCCCCTTTGTTTCCATTTCCTCAGGTGAAAAAAAATGACATACTTCAATAAAACTCCTGACACTGCCCATCATTAAACTCCACTCCGAGTCCTGAATTTATTTATTTATTCATTTATCCTTAGAGAATTCCATTTCCTGTGGTCTGGTGAAGTAAGCCGAGCTCTGACCTGATGCCTTTTCCTTCCCCTTCCCTTGATTTGCCCAATGTCACACATCATTATAGAAGTGATTTATCACACAACTACACTGAGTACTGAACTAGACTTGGAATGAATTCCTGAATGCACCTCCTAACTCACCTAATACCAGAGCCAAGGAAGGGATCCAAGATGGCAAACAATTCCACACAGGTTCCGAGCAATTCTTTCTTACCTTTGATGATTTCTCCCTGTTTCATTTTATTAAAATCTATTAAGAAAGACATGAAAAAAGTCTAAGAGAAAAGTTGGCTGAGCCCCTGGTATTTTATTCACAAGTCACATCTGGGAGATAGGCTTATATTTTCTGTTTTTTATACCTGACCAGTGTTCCCAAAATATCTCTCTTGAAAGAGCTATGAAAATGATAAAATTTTGAGGCAATTTTATCATTAACAATAATTCTCACTCAGTGAGACACTAACTTTGAACAAGTTCCAGTAAAACTCCCGATTTAGCCATTTATTAAATGGGATGACAATTTTACCAACTTAAAGATTCCAGAACCAATATTACCATTTGCTAAGGATAGGTGTTATTGCTCTGTATTTTTAGTATGTTTGAAATATTTCAATTTTAAAAAATAATAATAAACAGTACAAAGGAGAAATTTTCCAATGCCTAGAAAATCCAGATCACAAGAGGAAAGGTATGTGAGAATTTTCTTATCAGTGTTAATCAGCAAGAAAATTGCCAACAACTCTATAAATCCTCTAAAGGAGAACAGCTAAACAATACCATGTATTATTATAAGAGAATCCTGTCTTGCAGTTAGGATGGAATGAACCAGCTGTATACGTAACAAAGAAAAGGGGCATTGCTGGAGAGGAGTGTTTCAGAATAGTAACATTCAGTGTGGTACCATTTAGGTCAAGCACACTTATGAACATACACAAGAAAGTGTGTGCACGCACACACACACACACACACACACACACCCTAAATCTAACTCTAAATGAACATCAGACAAGACTGTCCAAATCGAAGGTCTGGACAATAATGTCTTCAAAATAATGTCTGTATTCTTCCAAAGAATCAACGTCATGAAAGTCAAAGAAAGACTGAAAAACTGATCTCGAATAAATGACACTGAAGACATACGACAAATGCAATGCATGATTCTAAACTGGATCCTTTACTATAAGACCTTACTGGAATAACTGGAAAAATGTGCACGGGGTCTGAGGACTAGGTGCTAGCAAAATATTAATGATAACTTTCTGATTTTGATGTACATTTTGGGGTTCTATGAGAAAAGACCCTTGTTTGTAGGAAATATACTATTGAGTTCAGGGGTGATGGGGCATCAGGTCAATAACTTACAAATGATCCCATCAAAAAAGTTCTCGGGGTTGGGGATATAGCTCAGTTGGTATAGTGCCTGCTTCGCAAGCACAAGGCCCTGAGTTCAAACCCTGGCACCGCCCAAAAAACAAAAAATAATAATAAAATAAAAATACAAAAAAAAATTCTCAATAATTTTCTTCCAACCTGTCTGTAAGTAGAAATGCATCACACATTTTATGTCATACATGAAAATTAACTCAAAATGGATCAAAGACTTAAATATAAGAGCTAAAGCTATAAAACACTTAGAAGATAACATATGGGGAAAGATGCATGACTTCAGATTTGGCAATAATTTCTTGGACATGACATTAAAAGTACAGGCAACAAAATAAAAACTGACAAACTGAACTTTATAAAAATTTAAAATTGTGTGAGTTAGGCTGGTGACATGTGCTTGTAATCCCAGCTACTGGGAATGCAGAAGCAGGAGGATTGCTTGAGCTGAGGAGTTCTGGGCTAGACTGGAGAACACAGCAAGACCCTGTCTCTTTACCAAAAAAAAAAAAAAAAAAAAAGATGTACATCAAAGGACCCTGTCAACAGAGTGAAAAGGCAACACCCAGAATGAGAGAAAATATTTGTGAATCATATATTTGATTAGGACTTCATAGACAGTATATAAAAAGAACTCCTAAAGTTCAACAATAAAAAAACATACAACTCAATTCAAAAATAGGCAAAGGGCATAGACATTTCTCCAAACAAAACATTCAAATGGCCAATAAACACATGCAAAGATACTCAACATAACAATCAGTAGGAAAATACAAATCAGAACCATAGTGAGATGCTACTTCACACCTATTATGAAGACTAGAATAAAAAATGAGTGCTGGTGAGGATGTAGAGGAATGAGAACCTCATGCACTGCTGATGGGGATGTAAAATGGTCTGGACACTGTGGAAAATACTATCTCAATTCCTAGAACAACTAAATTTTACGTATTTAGAACAAAACACACACACACACACACACACACAGACGATTTAGCAATTCCATTTGTAGATACATACACAAAAGAATCAAAAGATCTTGAAGAGATAGTTGTGTGTCAATGCTCATAGGAGCACTATTCACAATAACTAAGAAGTAGAAATAATCCAAAAATCTATGGATGAATGAATGAATATGAAGCCAGAATTGCGGACAGGCAGTTAGTATAGAACAGAGAATCTGGTCAAATTGAGGAATGGAGGCCATCAGAGTCTGGGAAGTTGGAGACAACCCCTAGGAGATTGGAATGTCAGTGTCTCCAGAGTCCTTTGGATCACCAAGGTTACCTCCTAAAAAGCTGCAGTCAGGAAGTTGCTAATAAATGCCCCCTTATCTGCTATCACTTTGGCCCTCCCCCTGCCCATCTGCTTCTCAGCTTTTGCATCTCACCTTTTTTTCTGTGTCACCAGGGCCTAGTCACATAGGCAGGAAGGAAAGAAAAGGGTTGGAGGAGAGAACAGAACAAAGGAGATCCTAATCTATAAAAGATGTAGGGTGTGCTCACTTCTCGGGAATTGTAGGACATCAGTCATGGCCCCATTCTCCCTCCTGGGAGAAGTCTGTTACTACTTTTAAATAAAACCTGCTTAATATGCTTGCCTTGGCGTGCTTCTCTGGTGTTATACTTCAACACCGGAGGAAGCAGGACTCATCACCTATCAGATTCACATGGTATATACATACATTGGACTATTATTCTGACATTAAAAAGAAGGAAACTCTGACACCTGCAGTGAAGATGTTTGACGTGGATGAACCTTGAAGACATTATGCTAAACGAAAAAAGCCAGTCACATAAAGGCAAATACCATATGATTTCATTCATGTGACAGAGCAGCCAAATTAAAAAAGAAATGGTGATTTCTAGGGACTATAGGGAAGAGAAAATGGGAAAGTGCTGTTTAATAATGGGTACAGTTTCAGTTATGCAATATAAAAAGAGTTCTGTAGAAGGATGGGGTAATGGCTGCACAACAATATGAATATTCTAATTCTAATAGTGGTCCACTTTACCTTTTGAATATAGCTCTGAAGCTTATTTTTAAAAGGAACATGCTTTCCTTTTCCTCTTCTCCCTCTCCCACCCCCTAACCTGGAGGTAGGGAACAAGATTACCTTGAGCTATCTGTGCTCCACAGGAAGGAGATATCTGCCAGAGGATCTAAGGAGTGAATATCTCCCAAATTAACAAGTGAGTGTTAACACATCAGAGCGCCCAGGACCCCAGTCAGAGCACAACTGGAATGCAGTCTTTGAAAAGCTCCTTTAAAATCCCCCTGTCCCTCCTGAAGAGAAGAATCAGTCTCTGGGACAGGAGTCCCCTGTGCTTCTCCTTTGCTAGCAAAGCAATAAAACTTCCTTTTCCTTTTTCTCAAAACTGTGTCCTTCTTATTGAATTGGCATCAAGGACAAGGACTGAGTTTTTGGCAACATAATGATTCTGAACTGTATACTTACAATAACTAAAATGGTGAATTTTATATTGTATATATTTTACCAAAATATTTTTTAAATGTATGTCCATATACCCAGAGATACTAAGAATTTTCCGTGACTCTGCAAATGTGGGTAAGCAAAGTTTTATTAAGTCTGGAAGGAAGCAGAAGCACACAGCAATGTCCTACCTCTGAGAATGACAGATTATAGGTAAAAGTATTTTCAGTGCATCTTAAACTTCTAAATTTTTAAACGAATACTGATTTTATACATTATGTGTAACAAAAATTGATATAAAATGCTCTTTTATGGGCTCATGAGAAAAATAAAAGACAGGAAAAGAACTGTTTCTATAAAAATACCTTTCTATCCAGGAATACTATAAAAGCTTACCATTAAAAAATAACATTTCTAAATTGGTACTTTGCAGTTAATAGATGCTTGCTTGCAATTTTTTAAAAATAATAATAATATAATAATAATAAGAGACTCTTATCTGGGGAAAATCATGGGGGTGAAGGAACAACATGAAATTGGAGAGAAAAAAAAAAAAAAGAATCCACAGAGCATAAGGCCAGATGTAGTCTGAATTTTGAAATAAAGTTTTATAGAAATTGTGCTTATTCCCTGAAGGTTTCGTGACCTAACAATGACACCAGCAGTTAATAATAGCCTTTGCCCTCCTTCTGCAGTCAAACAGCTATGCAATTCCTGAATGGAACCACTGCCTGGGGGATGTGATGCGGGCATCACGTTCCTGACTGTGAAGGAGGTCTGGAGAATGGAAACAAGGCCACAAACTTAGATCTTTCCATTACAGAGAAATTGAGGCTCCCGGGCTTCACTTTCATGATTAAAAATAGAAAAAGAAATTGACTGCACATTTTATGGAAAGTAGTCAAAGGAATACATTTCATGTGAAGAATCCCACGGGAGTGCTATGCTTTTGTGTTTCACATTAACAAACAAACAAAAAAAGTCTAAGACAGTGGAGTCAGGTAGGAAGTGCTACCACGGACTGGGGACTCCCGACCTGCTACCAGCTGGAAGCACATGGGAGTCCACAGCAAGACAACCTCCCCCAGCCTGCACTTTGGCTCTGCCTCCGGAGCTGCTGTGTCCCTTCTGCCAATTACATCCATAATTCTTCAAGATCAATGAACACCAGGGAACATATTTTTCCAAAAATAGTCTTTTTTTTCTCTAATAAGCTCCTAAGACTTAAATTTAGAAATTTCCCTTACAATGTTAGCTAAAATGGTATATACATAAATCACATTCAATATAAATGCTGTTTGTTGAGTTTTTTTACAATATCTTCTTAAAATTAAAGTTGGGTTTGGAGGGTTTTGTTGTTGTTGTTTGTTTTGGGGTTTTTTTTTTTTTTTTTATTTTATTTTCTTTTTTTTTTTTTTTTCATTTCATTTCATCTTTTTTTTTTTCATTTATTTTGGGGAAACTGGGTGATATGTAAACATCTGGATTCATGCTAACCTGAGGGAGTGAGTCTGTGTCCCTCAAACATTTTTGCCTTTTTTTTTTAAACCCCATCAGAGGTTCCTGCTTTGTGCCTGGGATAAAAATCACACCCCTTAATGTCTGATGACTGAGCTCATTACAGACACTCATGCCATGGAATTCCTCCATCACACTGGCTGTGGAGGCAAAAAGGGGTTTTTCTTGTGGCGAGCTGTATGAGGTTAGACTTCACATTCTACCCTGATGCTCAAACCACAGAATGATAGAGATCAAACATGAATAATTTATGGAATAGTTCCACTGTGAGAGACAGAACACCCAGAGGGATTAAGGGCCTCCAAAGTATACCCAGAATCTCTCCACTTGCTCACCCACCTGCTGCAAAAGCCCCTTGATGCTCTCTCTGTCACCTATGCTGGGGCTGCATACCCCACCCTTCCTGAATCTAGTCTGCAATCTAGTCTCAGGTTTCTCTGCAGACACACATCAGAGTTCTCATTATTCTAGTAACTCTCCAGACCACCTGCAAAAGAATCAAAACTCCTTATCCTGCCTGGCCTCTGAAGTCTCACTCCATCAGGCCCAGGACACAGCTCTGGCCTCATTTCCTGTCACTATATTTATACACACACACACACACACACACACACACAAACCCTGGAAAGAAAGACTTCTTTCTAAGTCTGCAAGGCAACTGATAATATTACTGTCTATATGGAAATAAATTAAAGGCTTGTGGTCTTCCTTCCACAGAGCTCTGCACTTGCTGAAACACATTCTTCCTCAAGTCTGCATGTCACTGGCTCCCTTCCCCAGTACCTTTACCTGAAATAGCCTCTACCCCAACAGCATTCTCTACACTTAAACCTGTTTTATCTCTTAATACTATCAAAATTTTACATGATACTTGTTTTTGTATGTTTCCCCATTAGTACATAAGCTCTATGAAAACGTGTCTTTGGTTCAGTGCTGGACCGACATGCAGGGCCCGCAATGAGCAAGCACTCTATAGGATCTGTTGGATGAAGGATGTGTAGGTGGTGGGTAATTAAGTGGATGGAAGGATGGTAGAGAGCTTGTTAGACAAGGGGTGGATGGATAAGTACCTGAATAAACAAGTAAACCAGAAGGTGAATGCACATGGGCTTTTATTCAAGAGCCCTATCACTAGGGCATCTGTGACACAGTCCTGCAGTGGGGACTCAAAAGGCCAGGAGGTTACACCTGGATGGACACTGAGTAAGTAAGTACTGTAAATGAAATGCTGTTAAAAGACAGGGACGATGTCAACAGCCAGAGACAGGGAAGGAGCTCATTTCAGGTGGATGAACAGAAACACCAAGGAGAAAAAATCATGATGCTTATTCACAAAACAATAAGTAATCTTCAGGAAACTAGTCTACAATTTATTGTGGGAAGCTTTTGCCATGAACTTCAGAGGTAATAATACACCACACAAAATGAACCTTTAACAATGTCCCATGTGGGTTCAAATATAAATGATCAGCTTACTGCCCATGAGAGCCTCAATATTCATGCATTTCATTAAATTGCAATTTCCATGCTAAGACATTCATCATCCTTGGGTTTTTATTGTCATCTGATTAATACATCAGCATGAGTGAGGCATTCCACGCCCAGTACCCAAAAAGCCAAGAGAACTATAAATTACTTTCCAACTAAAAGTCTTAAGAGGCTCTACCACTACAATTAGCCTGGCCATGAGCAATCCACATGTTGGGCTCTTCAGAAACAAGTTATTCCACTGGCATGGCCTCAATGTCACTCAGCAGAGCGGCCAGTCATCATTCACTAATGTATTGAGCTGCTGCTGCTCTATCAGCTTTTCCCTGACACATCTGTAATTGTGTCGAGAAGGCACCATGCTCTAGGGACATTTTCATCACTGCATGTATTGGGGAAGGGAGCAGTCAGGAGACTGAGGGGGTGCTGACAAATGAGAACAGCCTCATGTGTGACCTCAATAATGAAGCCCAGCCATCTTGCTTCCTGGCAGCTGCAGTAACACAGGTTGCAAAGTATTTTTAGACATATGGTGATGGGAAGGGGAGGGTGGTCCAGAAGAAACCAATGCCTAGAGTAGATAAAAATGGCAACATCAGATGTCCTCTGGTCTAGCAGTTCTCAAAATTCACTGTGTTTAACAGAGCATACAAAGACCTGGCTAGAAACATAAATCTGCTACTCCTCTGCACTCCACACCCAGATATGCCGAGAACTCTGGTTCAGGAAACTGGGCGGGCCCAGGGGTCCACATGTTAACAAGCACCTTGGGTGGTTAGACACTAGGGGTCTCAGTTCACCCCTTGAGGAATACTACTCCAGCCCCTAGTGACTCTGGTGGAGAGGGGGTACGTAATCCCAGCACACAGCAGCACCCAGTTCACCAGCATCTGCACTTGGCGGTCTTTGACAAACATGACAGAAAAAGGCTCTCTCTCTCTCTCTCTCTCTCTCTCTCTCTCACACACACACATACACACACACACACACACACACACAAACACACACACACACACATACAGAATGAGCTCAGGGCAGTTCCTGAACTCCTAAAAGCCCACTTGATCCAATCAGCACCCTACTTGCCCATCATAATATTCGTTTAAAAGACATAACTAGATTTAAAAAGATAAATGCCTTTTCAGTCATTAGACTGAAGCCAAATCCTAGAATTTTGGCAAACGCCTCTGCAGAGTCAAAGTGTTTTATCTATTGGGTGGACCTTTAAAACAACTGTAACAAGAACTGCATTTTTTTTCATTTCTATCACTTCCAGACCATTTTTCTCTCTCCATTACTAATGCAGATATTTGAATAAGGTTTTCTATGAAACACCACTGAATGGCAGAACATTTTTCTATAATTACCTAAGGACTGTGAAGCTCCTGACAAATTACCTAAAATGCTAAGAATTCCTAATTAAAACCTTGAGTGTCTGTAATTAAATTATTGCTGTGCTCAATGTAGAAAGCCCAAGGAAGGATAAACTTTACCCTCCTCCCTTGGGAATAAGGAGAATGCTGTTAATCTTTGGCAAGTCAAGTCAGTAAGATAAGGAGTTTGATTTTTAAAAAACATACTCACAAATGAAGTTAGAAAGTTAAAATAAGAATCTGCCCAAAACACACATATAGGAAGAAACAAATAAAGCCCTTAAACTTTAAGTGCCCATTTAAACTTGAAGTGCCTTGTACCCATTAGCTCCTGAAACATCTATTTTGTTCTGGTGAAATGAGAAATGTTTTATAGGTCAAAGGCAGAAAAGAAGCAGATCACAGTTTCAAATTGGTCAGCCAAATTCCCAAAGCAAGGAACAAACTCTTGTCAATTTTTGTGATTTCATTAATACATGCTACAGATTATAAGAAGGTAAGGTGAAGGTCAACTGATTGATCAAACTGTGGGTCCACAAGTAGAGAGATACATAAATATATGCCCTGGAAAAGTTTCTTTCTAAGTCTACAGTGGAGTGACAGGATACCTGTCTATATGGAAACAAATTAAAAGACTAAAATAAAAATGAGTCCTGGGCAATCTCCACCTAGGAAGAAGCCAGCCTGCTTGGAAATGTCTACTAGGTTCCTGCCCTTTTCTACCAGTCGGATATTCATGCATGGGGCAGGAATTCCCCCCAGCACTGACAAGGCAGGGGTACAGATTCTGACTATTGGTGGCAGTGGACAGGGACAAGGGAGGCCAGGATTCCACTCACCCCCTATACACTCCCTACTCCCAGGAATACCATGCTGATTTCACAACTCAAAGGAAAGCAGACATTCAGACTGAATGGATCAGAAAGCAGGTGTGATTCCACACAGGTAAGAGGTCTAGTCAGGTGTCCACCTAGCCCTGGTGGAGGCCTTCCGTACAGCTGGTTGGGTCCCCAACATCGGTGTCACCAGCATACCTACTTTGACACCACAAATAAGACTAAACAATAAAAATTATAATGAAGAAGCAACTGATAGGTTCCCACGTTTTTGTTTTGGTAACACTTTAGTAAAAACAAGGCAAGACTCTTCGTCAGCTTGTTTTGTTCTGCAGTCCGAGGGGTTTGTTGACTGGCATCAACAAAATTCTTCCTTATACTCAGCATTATTCATTAGCTCTGTCCCTCAGACTGAAACACGCAGCCATGGAGAGCACATCTGGGCACCTGTGATGGGCTTCCCTGCACAAGCCACCTGTGTCCCTGTCTGTCCTCAGGGTCATCTCCAGGACTCCACAGCACACATCACTGAGAACACTGCCCCTGTCACCATTAGTACAAACGAATGAAACTGAACGATGCTCTTTCCCCATTCCCTGCTCTGCCCCACTCGTCTCCCTCAGACACCACAGTTTGAGGGGAGCTATGAATGGCTTCAATTTGCACATAGGGTCCAGGCACAGGGACGGATGTTTCTGATAAGAAAAGCATACAGAGAAAATTATAGGCAAAGCAGTGGTGATATTCAGAAAAGCGTAAAATTAGAAGTTTCACAAAAATCAAAGGCACCGTTTTTCACCCGTCAACTCATCCCAGTGATTTGCCAATAAACATGTGAGTTAACTCAAAGACGTGTATTTGAAAGTTCATTTTTTCAGCACTTTTCGGCGTTCCCATATTGTTAGGCCTTCCATTTCACTCAATAAATGGAAAACATAAATAATTAATGGCAACACAATCAAGTAGGTGGGCCCTAGACCTACCCAATTACTAAACACCCCTCCTCACTAAGAGAAACCCCCATCTGCTCTCAAACACATGCAACCCCAACCACGTGAGGCCCAAGGACAGAGCTCCCATGCAGGGGAAGGTCACAAGATTAAAACAAGGGCAAGAATAAGTCAATAATAGGAGTGGACGCGGGTGTTAAACCTCCCAGTATCTACCCACCTACTCACACCAGCAATCACGCACTAGGTAATAGTCAGGATGCTCCTGCCACAATGGTGTCCTTCCAGGGAAAAGAGCTTCTGTCTAGCAGTTCCGCTCCCGCTTCTACATTTCCCTTTTGGAAATATACCCTTCAGAGCAAGAACATAATGTTCTTCCTCCAACTCCTTCTCACTGTCACAACATATCATGGGACCATACAGCAGCCTATGAATGCAGCAGACATGCCACTGATGCAGTCACAGAAAACGCACACACTACAGTGGCCAGCTCAGAAGCAAGCAGAGATCTGGTTAAGGCAGCCAAATCACCTTCACTAGCCCAGCCTTCACCAGCGATGGACAGCTTCATCACTCACTGGCAGAGCTCTGAGACTCTTCAAAATAAGACTCTGCCCCTGTCTGAGGTGCAAGTTTGAGAACAATAACTGAATATCCCTCTCTTCTTTTCATTCTAAAGGTCAGCTAAAATCTCCAGTCCCCTGGGAGGCCTTCCCAGCTCAGCACAACAGCAGTGGCTCGGCCTTCTTAGAACTCAGGACATTCTCGGACAGCACAGCCCAGGACCTGCAAGGCACCGTTCCTCATCAAACACCACTCTCCCAGGAACACTTCCCAGGGCATGGCAGTGAACAAGACATAAGTTTTAGGAGTGGTGTGGACCAATGAGAAGCAAGGAAGAACAATGATAGCAGAGGGTGCCAAGTCTGTGAAATAAACTACCAAGGCAACATGACCGTGACCGGGAAAGTATCCTTGGGATTGAGAGGGTCGAAGAATCTCCCCTTCTGAGGAGGAGATACTAGAACTGAGATAAGAGCCAGGCAAAGGAACAACTTGCTTGACCTGTTCTTAGACTGGAGAGGAGGCAAGAGCAGGTGCAGAAGATGGGGTGGATGATGTTAGAGAACAGACAGGACAGCCACAGATGCCTGGTTACGAGGGCCCTGGTAAATGATAGGAAGGAACTTAAATGTTCATCTAAAAGCATGTGAAGGAAAAGCCTGAACTGCATGGCACTGCGACCTTCCCTAAGTTGTCTTACACTGATATGCCTGTCACCATTACTGGAATTTCAGGTTTACAGTGCCCTAAATGTATCCCCAAGAACAAGAACTTGGTGGCAGCATGTTATTTTCCCCCCTCTTTCTCATGGTACCCAGCATACCATCATTTCCCAGAAAGACACCTGATGCACATACACACAAACACACATCCATTCAGGCACACAAACACAAACGTGCATCTATATATTGTTCATTTGTGGAAATGGTTTAAAAAGCCTATATTTAAAAACATCTGGCCAAAAGAACCAATTTTCTGTAATGTAGAAACTTGCCAAAAGAACCATTTTTCTGTAATGTAATTGTAGCCATTCATAATATAATAGGGAAATAAAACACTTAGAATTAAAAGCTTGGTTGATAGAAACACATGTTTATCTATCAGTAAAATGAATTTGGCTGTGCTCTTCCTATCAACACAAAAGCAAGCCAAATAGCTATTTCCTGTAAAAGGAAGCCCTTCTATTTGAAAGGGAAAGGAGAAAGAGGCCATAGGCAGAGAGGCCAGCACCAGTCAGCAAGGCCCCTTCTGTGCCTGCTTGCTGCCACCTACTGGACAGCTGGAGGACAGACACCTGTGCAAATTTCTAGGGTCAGGAAATGTATACAAATAATTGAAATTGGACAATTCATGCATTTGAACAGAGACTCCACTTTAGGATTCAGAAGCACCTAAAGTCTTTTTTTAACATAATAAGTCAACACAGCTTGTTAGAAATTTCTTTAAAATGTGCCTATTTGAGCTTGTTTTTTATTTTAGGGTTGTTTGGGTTTTTATTATATATAATATATATATATTATATATATATATATATATATCAGGCATACAACATGATGTTTTGATATACATAGTAAAGTATGGTTAAATGAATTACCTGTTCATCATCTGGTATAGGTACCTTTTTTCTGTGTGTTGACAGCACCTAAAACCTATTCTCATAACAAATTTCCAGTATACAATATGATATTGACTACAGTCCTCATGTTGTACACTACATCTCCAAACTTATTCTCCAAGATAACTGAATCTTCAACCTAAACAAGAAAATGAGGATAATCATTTAAAGAAGGTTGAAGATTCAAAAAGTTTAATGTTTAACTGTACCATTTCCAGAAAAATATTTAGAATAAAAAACAATGTTTGACTGACTAAAATTTTTCTAGAGTCAGGCATGGTGATGCATACCTGTATTGTCAGCTACTCAGGAGGCTGAGACAGGAGGATCACAAGTTCAAGGTCAGTCTGAGCAACTTAGCAAGACTCTGTCTTAAAAATAAAAAGGGCCAGGGATGTAGCTCATTAGTAGAATACTTGCCCAGCTTATGCAAATCCCTTGGTTCCATTCCAGCACTGGAAGGGGGAAAAAAGCGAGTGAGAATAAGATGGATGAGTAAGAGAGACAGACTGACTTCTCCGGGAGACAAGTCAGAGAGCTTATGCAACCCTGCTGAAGGTAGGGGGTGGGCTCCAAGTCCAGGCCAGTCGGGCTCCACAGGGTGCACCCCTGGCAGGCACATAGTGCCCAATATGCACAGAGTCCCTTGGTTTAGTCCTCTGGTAGCACCATCTTTTAATTCTTTTATTTTTCTTCAATCATGTTGCCTTATTCTCAGAAAAGTCACATAGTTTAGAATCCCTAATTAAAGTATCTCTAAGTTCCAAAGGAATATCAATATGAAGGAGAAGAAAAAAAGGTTACTACTTGAGGATCAAGTGGTACAAAGGAAACAATCTTACAATTCTTGGTAACTTTTGAACAAGAGGACTCACTTTCATTTTGCACTAGATCTCACAAGTTATGCAGCAGGTCCTGGCCCAGGAGGAGAGGCTGGCCCCAGTCCAGGAGGGGAGCTCTGCTACACAGTGGGGAGGTGATAGAGCAGGGTCAACGCCACCCACTGGCTGCTGTTTCTGAGAAGCAGAAAGAGCTGTCTGCAAGATGAGCACGAGTACAGGCCAGGCAGAGGAGGTGTGGACCTCACCTGAACCAGGTGTGAAGGTTAACATCACCTATAATAAAGCAAATCAGCATCGTACTATTGGTGACCGGTCTCCTGAAGTCACAGAGAGTGCACCCTGAAGAATCCGAATGCGGAGTTCCTGTTTATTAGCTGAGCCAAGGAGAATGGAATGCTGAAGGCTGCAAGACAGCAGTAACTCCTCACGCTAAGGCGATTCTTGTGGGGCACAATGATCCCGATTAAGGAGAAAAATAAGGCCCCAACTGTACTACCTGCTACATACTTTAGGTGTATTTTTCCTGGCATTTTATGAGAACACATCCTGTTTTTTCACTGGGAAAAATGTTTTATTAATACTAGCAAATGCTCAATTCACAATAGCTAGATTGTGGAACCAACCTAGATGCCCTTCAACTGAAGAATGGATAAAGAAACTGTGGTATATATACACAATGGAATATTACTCGGCCATAAAAAAGAACAAAATTATGGCATTTGCTGGTAAATGGGTGGAGCTTGAGAAAATCATGCTAAGTGAAATAAGCCAAGTCCAAAAAACCAAAGGCCAAATGTTTTCTCTGATCAGTGGATGCTGATACCTAACAGGGGTCAGCGGGGAGGAGGTGCCAGGGATTATGGGGAGGATAGAAAAGAATGGAGGAAATATGGATGGGGTGGAGGAAAATGGGACGGGAGGGGATGGGGGCAGGAAAAATAGTAGACTGAGACAGACAGCATTACCCTATGTAAATGTAAGATTATATGAACTGTGTGAATAAAAATAAATAAAAAAAAATACTAGCAAACAAGTGAGTTGTTTTCAGTATGTTATGCCATAGTTAAGACCTAACCTCACGCTGCCCTATGAAAGAGGTGCTGTGCAAGAACAAAGCAGTCTGCAGCTTTGCAGGCTCCCCAGCTCCTCCCGATAAACAAATTGTCAACTTTAGGACCCAGAGTCTCTGTGCATGACTGTGGGACCAAACGCTCAGCAGCAGTTCATCCGCAGCATGTCCCTCCTGATATGATGCACTAAGGGTATGATGAAATCACCTTTGTGCTATTTGATATTCCTGCCAAAATGCACAACCTCAATGTAATCACAGAAAACCCAAATGGAGACACATTCTACAAAATAACAGAGCAGTACTCTTGAAAAGTGTCAAAGTTATGAAACACAAAGAAAGACCAAGCAACATCACAGATGGGAAAAAGCAAAGGAGAAATGACAATTAAATGCCACATGGAATTTTGCATTATTCTAGAACAGAAAAAAAGACAGTTAAAGACAGTGAATTTCAAATGTTTGTAATATAGTTAACAGTTTTGAATCAATGTTAATTCAATGTCTATCATTATACTATTTATGTAAGACATTAAAACTAAGGGAAGCTGGGTAAAGAATATATGGAGCTGTTTTTCAACTTTTCTGCAAGACTCAAATTATATATTCATGTGGATTTTTCATTTGTGATTTTTTAAAATGCTGTTACTAATTCCAAGACCCTCGGTTACCACCCTGGAAGTACAGCACTACTGCATCAGACATGTTCCTATTTCTCTATCAATACAAATAGTCAGTAACAGAAAAGAAAGATTCCAGTCCCCTTAAAAATACGGCTTTATGCCAGTCGTAGAGCCAGATTTCTACCATACTTCCCCCACATGACTGCGTCATTGCACAGCATCCTGGCAAGGGAGAAAAGCTAGGAAGGAAGAACAGGAACATCCCTTTGGTTCCCACTTCTCTGCCCATCAGAGTCACATGTCTCTATCAAGTGGGTGCATTAATTAAAGCTTTTCAAAGTGTGTTGAGCACAATGAAACCACATAGGTTGCAAGGACTATCTCACATTTCCTTTCTCTACATTAATTATGATTTTCCTGAAATATTGATCAGACATTGCTTTAGAAGGATTTACAAAGAATTTTGGGTGGCATGTCTACCCATACTTGGCACAGAGCCCAGCACAGATAACCATTCTGAATGGGTGGACCCACCAGAGCTGAGACTCTGCTGCCACCCAGTGGCAGATAGACATCATGGCACCTAGCCCAGGAACAGGAGCCCAGAGGAAGAACTAAGCTCTATAAAGGACATTTTCTGTGTTGTCCCAGCCTGCCACATACCCAGGAGTTAACAATGCAAACATGAATTCTTGGGAAGAGAGGTATTAAAATAAATACAAGGTTACAGTGATGAAATGCTTCCTCCAACTTAGACTGAGGACTGCTCCCAAGACTAAATCAAAGCTACGACATGTTACTGGTACTCAGGAGACTGACCGGGGCCTCCAACTTCGGGCTTACCTGCTTTGGGTCTGAGGTAGCAGCACCAGGAGCAGGGGATTCCAGTTCTATGGTCACAGGCCCATCATTCTGAATGTGTACCTGCATATAGGCACCAAACTTGCCATCTGAAAAAACAATTCAAATAGTTATAGAGATGGAGACCCCAGGTTACCCTGTCTACAGAGCACACCTAAGGTCAATGGAATCTGAAACCTGAGCAGTAGGACCAGCCGGTCAACACAAGATGGCTGCCCCCGTAAGGAATGAGGGAAAGGCAAGTTTAAACATCCCAAAAAATGTCCCCGCATCCCAAAAGACTTGGCAAGAAAGTCTCCCTGGTAACACCAAGGGAGAGAGAGAATGGGGGCAACAGCATGTAACAGTGGGTGGGTAAACTGGCCTGAGCACTCTGGGAGGGCATCTTAGCACCCTAGCTAGTAAGGCCCCTCCACTTCCAACCAGGAGGGCCACTCTGCTCTCAGGCCAGTGGGCTCAGGCAGGCCTCATGCCCTGGGGTTCCTCAGACACCAGACCCTACCCCAAACTGAATGACCGCTGCGAGCTTCTGATCCCACTGCCACCCCACAATTTTCACTACTGATTCTTCTCCATCCCATTTCCTCCCTCCAATAATCCTTAATCTCAGAGGAATTTAGCAAAATAAGTACATCAGCACTTGGTTTTCTTGGGCCCACAGTAAGTAAGTAGTACTGGAAATTGTACTAGAAGCTGTCGCCATTTTTATAGGCAAGATTACTCTAGTCCCTCCCAGGGAGCCAAATGTGCCCAAATATTGGTGACTTTTCATGATCTCCTATCAGATTAAAGTGGCCATTCAAACTAGCAAAGCTTTTGTTTTACCTGTGTCAGGCTAGCTAAAAAGACATCAGCTGGGAAGGAAATCATGTGTTTAATTGCATGCTAAAATTATGGCTACAATTAGTAGCAAATTTCAGCGGCTACACTCCTCAGGGAGGCTGAAGGCAGACTCGGGAGGAAAGGAATTATTTCCGACCTTGAATTTCTGTTGCCAGGATATATGGCAATGCTTCACAGTGTTTATCATTCCAAGTAGCAAGAAATTTATTTTCTTTTCCTGTTTTTCTTCAGTTAACTACAGAACTATTATCTGAATTTCCATTCGTACACACAATAAATCCAAAGACATGTTTTAAGAGGTCTTAAACTGGTAACATTTTTTCCAGTCCAGATCAAAGGGTGAAATCCCCAAGAAAAATTACAATGGCCAGAGAAAATAAATATATTTTTTAAAATAAAAGACAAAAATATAACTACAAAACTACATCTGGGCTCCTTCAATGATACAATCAAGCTGTTCTTAAATCTAAGTCTCAGGGTTCCACCCAGGGCTGCAGGACAATCACATGTCAAACACATTGATGCCACATGTTTCAGGCAGGAAGACTCCCAGCTGGGGTCCCAGCAGCCACAGACTGGTCTCCAGCAACACCTATCTAAGCACAGCCCCCCAACCCAGCTGGAAGCTGGCAGTTCACTACAGGAGTCACCATTTATCTGCAAAGGCTGGGGGTGTCCATGCCCCTTTGGACAATACCAGACTGGCTTTCCCCACTCACCAAAAGACCCACAACCACCGCTCCGTGGTTTGGTTTGTTCCAGGACAACAGTAGTAATTGCCTGGGGCAATTACGAGGGTGAATGTTAGAGTACCAAGAGCACTCAGGAAGTCTCAGTCACTATTATCATCACACCTACCATTGTCCCTGGTGGTACTTGGGCAACTGGGGGACAGCAGAGAAAACTATATCAAAACAAGCATGCTACTGAAGAAAAACAGGAATAATTAAAGGAGTGCACTGTTGCTTCTTGGCCTGATAGAAATCAAGCCTGCATTCTCTCCAGAGCATGGGCATAACCTGCTGGGGCTCAGCCTACCGCTACTGCTAGGGAACATGGAGACTCGGGTCAGCCCACCTGAATACATCTCCTAAAAGCAGCTCTTCACTACCAAGGAGGAATCTCACCACCCAGGCTTCTCTGTTCTGCTCTCAATGTGTCCAGAACCTGAGAAGGGAAGAAAGGGACCCCAACACTGGGTACACAGGCTGGGGACATGAAGAAATCAAGCAAAGGAGTGGCAGGGGGAGGGGACTCAAAATAAATCCAAAGCCAGGCTAGGGTCACCACCCAGCTGCAGGAATTTGATCTGGATACACGGGATTGCCCCCAAGCAAGTGGGAGTGACCCTGATATCTGAGACAGCTCTGCCCTCAAGTGCAGAGCTGCTTCTACGGAGACAGGAGTGCGCCTCGGCATTCCTGTCCTCTCAGGCAACTTGGCGAATGCCAGCGTGCCATGCTGGGACAAAGATTCCATCACAATGGCAGATGCTAGTTTCAAGGGGCTGGAAGGAAGCAGCAAGGCTCTGCTGCCTTCAGCAGAGACTAGAGGCTCCAGAAAAGATGTTTCCTCAGAGACTTAATTGGGAAGATCAAATTTGTCAGCAAATGCTGACATAATGGACCTTCAGGCACTTACAGCTAAGTTTCTCAGAATGTGAATACCACTCTGTGGGCAGCAGGAGAACCATGGTCCAATTCCTTTCCACAGGGTCATGGAAGGATCTGGAAGGGCAACCCTGGAATTTTGAGGATTCTCATCTTTTCTTTTTTCAGGCTTTGAAAATAGATTTTATTTTTTAAAAGTTATTATGTGCATTACAGGAAAAATAAAAACACAAGCAAAGAACAAAATCATCCAATTAAAAGCAGCTTAGGTGGCTAAGTCCCTCCAGGTCATGCATTTACATACGCAACATTCCATTTTGTGTGACTGAGATCATAGCATGTATCATGCTTTTCCACACATCATGAATATTCACTAATTCAAAATCCCAAAGCTACATGAGTGTTTTTGATAACCAAGAATACACTACACCAAGCAATCTGTTACACGGCCTCCTCATCTTAAGGTGCTCTGCTTGGCTCCACAGAGCTTCAACCATTTAAAGGAGACACCACCTCAGGGCAGCAGGTGTCTCCAGCCTGGAACTTCAAGGTAGTGGGGGAGGTGACAGGCCCTGTGGCCCAAGACCAAAAATGCCTAATCACAGGACAGCAAGGGCACCTGTCACTAAGAAGCCAACCTCAATCCCAAACCTAAGAGCTAAAAACAAGGGGCACTGACAAAAACAAATATTTGGATGGGAAACACCTCGGACCAAAATTCACATTCAGCTGGGAGATCAAGTTCCCAACTGAGCTTAAGCTCTGAGGTCATGGATTCAGGCCCATCAAGGTGGCCTGTTTGCATAAATGGAGATTCAAGGCAGGGTTTTTTCTGACCATCAGGCTTTGCTCATACATCTCCAGGCTTGCCTGAGCCTAGCATCATTGTGCCTCAGGTGTCTTTGTAGGAGGCTGAAGGCTGCCCGGTCTTCTAATGGAGGCACAAAGGAGCCTGTGCAGGAATACTGCAGTGTAAGAGGCCGCAAAGGACCTACAAGGACACTTGTGGGACACAGTCAGACACAGCTGCTGAATGAACCCAGACTTGACTAGGCATGAACATCCCTCTGTTGAGAGCAGCTGAATTAAGAAACCAAGGAGGGCCAGGTGCAGTGGTGCATGACTATAATCCCAGTGACTCAGGAGGCTGAGGCAGGAGGATTGCCAAGTTCAAGGCCTGCCTCAGCAAATTATTGAGACCCTCAGCAACTTAGCAAGACACTGTTTCATAATAAAAGTGCTGGGTATGTAGCTGAACAGAAAAGAGTCCTTGAGTCCAATCCCCAGTAAAAGAAAGAAACAAACAAGCCAGCCAATCAACAAACCAACAAGGGGGGAGGCTTCTGAGTTCATCGGGTCATAGGATTTGATTTCAGACTTGAATTCTTTTGGACTTGCATATGATACAGAATTTAACTTTGACCTGTAATTTCTCCCTGGGACTATGACAATAGGAAAGGATCTACATTCAAATTCAGTGCATGTCCATGTTATTGGCATCTGATGATGAGTTTCTCATGTACCTTATTATTCCACTGTATTAAGATATATCACTTAACCTCAGTGCCAAACCGTGGCTGGGCTGGGCCGGGCAGAGTGGCTGGAGGCAGCACAGAAAACAGCCTAGGGAACAAATCTTCACGGTAGGAGCAGAGTGGCCTTGACCAGGTCAGAGCCTCTGGGAGCAAAAGACATATAGCAGGAGCAACCTCTGAGAGGTTCAAAGGTAGACTGGGAAAACTAAACTGGCAACCCTCCCCTGAGCAGGGAGCCCCCAAAGCCAGAGTGAGCCTCTGCTCAGAACTACCTTCCACCTGCTCCTATCTCCACCCAGTGGGGGAGCCATAGTCCTCAGCAAGGTGCAGGGACTCTCTTTACTACACCCTTCTTCACACACACGCGCGCACACACACACACACACACACACAGTTTGCTTGTCATTATTGTTGAGAAGACACAATGATTCTTAAAATCTTTCCCATCTTAAAAGTATGTTATTACTGCAGCATAAACTTTTGTAGGGAGGTGGCTCACTCAGGCTGCAGTGTTGGGCATAGTATGAAGGAAGACCCAGCTGGAGGAGGAGACCCAGGAAGAGGCTGTCAGAATCATTCAGATTAGAAATGATAACAGCTTGGGCTGGGTGCCTGCAGCAGAAGTGGCATCCTGTTCCCAGACTCTGCGTGTGTGTCAAAGAGAGGCTGAGAGGATCTGCCAATAGACCAAGCTTGGGGAAGAAGAATCATGTAAAACACTGAAGTTTGGGATCATAAGTTCATTTATTAGAAAATAATACTAAAATACTAAATGAAATAGGGGAAAACTGGAAAAAGAAATCAAATAAACCACACAACAGAAAGTGAAGATGATAAAATCAAAGAGTGAAGACCAAAGCAAAACAATGAAATAAGAATGCAAAAAATGCACGCCTATAATCCCAGCAGCTTGGGAGGCTGAGACAGGAGGATCGTGAGTTCAAAGCCAGCCTCAGCAAAAGTGAGGCACTAAGCAACTCAGTGAGAGCCCGTCTCTAAATAAAATACAAAATAGGGCTGGGGGATGTGGTTCAGTGGCCAAGTGTCCCTGAGTTCAATCCCTGGTTCCAAAAAAAAAAAAAAAAGAATGAAACTCTTACTTAAGGAACAAGGGAAGGCCACTTCTTTAACTCTAAAATGACCACATAGGGATTTTTTTTTTGGCAGTCACATGCAGGTAAACTATCCTGAACAATCTTTCTCACCTCCCAAAAGCAGCAAAGCAATACATTTTTTTATTGCTGGTGGGACTGCAAATTGGAGCAACCACTCTGGAAAGCAGTATAGAGATTCTTCTGAAAACTTGGAATGGAACCATCATTTGACCCAGTTATCCCAATCCTTGGTATATGTCCAAAGGACTTAAAAGCAGCATACTACAGTGATGCAGCCACATCAATGTTTATAGCAGCTCAATTAACAATATCTAAGGTATGAAACCAACCTAGGTGCCCTTCAACAGATGAGTGGATAAAGAAAATGTGGTATATATAATGATGGAATATTACTCAGCCAAAAAGAAAAAGGAAATCATGGCATTTGCAGGTAAATGGATGGAACTAGAGACTGTCATACTAAGTGAAATAAGCCAATCCCAAAAAAACCAAAGGTTGAATGTTCTCTCTGACATGCAGATGCTAACACACAATAATGGGGGGATAGAAGTTCAGTGGATTAGACAAAGGGGAATGAAGGAAAGGGAGGTTGGATAGGCATAGGAAAGACAGTAGAATAAACTGAATGTATGAATAACTGAATATCTATGTTCCTATATGAATACACCACCAGTGAAACTCCACATCATTATCAACCACAGGAAAGGGATCCTACTTAGAATAAGGAATACTCCAGGTACATATAATATGTCAAACTATACTCTATTGTCATGTATATCTAAAAAGAACAAATTTTTTAAAAAGCAATACTGTTTTTTAATGGGTCTGGTTAAGCAAATACCTCAAGACTGTTGCAAAGACCATGGGTGGAGACTAACAGAGTGGGTGACAGTGTGTAGAATAACAGGATATGTGTATACTCTCAAAGCATCTCCATACAAAACATTTACCAACTACACAGAGGACAACCCTGGCTGGACAGGGAGAAATATGCCAGACAATGAGATGTGTGGACATCACGTGCCCACCAACATGTGCCCTCACAAGAGCACAAGACTGCTTTTGCAGCATTCCTGCCCAAGATGCACAACCTCAACCCAATCATGAGATGACACCTGGCAGCCGCACACTGAAGGGCACACCACAAGGAACTGAAAAATCAAATGACTCCTCAAAAGGAGCTTGGTAAGGAAAGACGGAGACTGGGAACCATCACACATTGGGAGAGACTAAGGAGATACATCGACAAATGCAATATGGAATTCTGGAGTGGATCCTGGGCCAGAAAAAGGATATGAGCAAAACCCAAATTAAGTCATAATAAGTAATCTATGCCCTGGTTTTGATAACTGTACTATGTAAGATGTTACCAAGGGAAGTTGGGTAAAATATTCAATGTGTATAACTTTTCTGAAAGCCTAAATTATTTCCAAATAAAAAGTTCAAAACAAATACTTTTCAAAAATATTCCAGCCAGCCGGCATTTCAGCTGGTTCAGTTGAAAGCTGGTTTTTGTTTTTGTTTTGCCTAAGCCACTGGATGGCTAGCATTGCCACCAACTGAGATGGGGACGCCCACAGACATCAAGGTTTAGGTCAGAGCTCAGTGTTAGACAGGACAAATTTGAGAGATCTCTTCAATGTCCAAGTGGGGATATGTAATGAGGCATCTGGGAAGATGGGTATGAGTGTAGGGATGGGAATCCAGCCCAGAAGGAGAAATTTTGGAGTCATGCAGATGATCTTCAAAGTCAAGAGACTGAACAAGATCCCACAGACTGAGTGTAAATCAGGAAAGGTCAAAGAACTGAGCCCTCCAAAGTTAAGAAGTTAACGGTACAGTGGGGGGTTAGGGGGCTGGCGGTCAGGGTGTAGCTCATCAGTAGAATACTTGCCTAGTGTGTGGAAGGCACTGGGTTCATCCCCAGCACAGACAGAGAAAGAGGTGAAGGAGAGGAAGAAGGAGGAGGAAGAAGAAGAGGAGGCAGAAGAAGGAGGAGGAAGAAGAGAAATTGTCATCAGGGGCATGGAAACTGAAAAGAAGCAATCAGTGAAGCACATGAAAGAAGTGCAGTGCAGAGTCCTCAAAGTCCCCTGAAGCTGTGTTTCAAGGAAGGGGGAAGCAACAGGATCAGATCCACTGGTGGGACCAATGAGTTGAGGACTACAAGACTGACTCAGCAAAGAGGAGGGCTGCAGCCCTGGTCAAGGGCAGTGCTGGTGGAGGACCAGGGCAAAGCCTGGCTGAGGTGGATTTCTGAGCAAATGAGAGGATAAGAATTAGAGGCTGACAGTGGGTTCAGAGAGCCTGTGGTACACGGGATCAGGGCATAGGGAGGGAGCTGGAAGGAAAGGTGGGACTCAGAGAGGGCTCCTCTAACCTAGAAAATGAACAGCATGTTTACAAGTGAAAGGGAACAACCCAGAAGAACAACTGACCTAGGAGAAAGGGGAAGTCTCGGCTCTGATGTGCAGTGCAAGGGTCAGCCACTGCAATGCGGGAAAAGTTGGCTCCCAGGGCAGGTGCTGGCAGGTAGAGTTGGGGGAACTTTTGGAAGTTCTCTTCTGAGTATCTCAGTTTTCTCGGGGAAATAAGTAGAGTCAATAGCAAAGGGAGAGGATGAAAGCTGGGGTACTGGTAGTTTGAGGAGAGAGAACAGGCACACGGAAGAGCAGAATGAATGAACAGGTCAGTGTCCTACGGGCAGTACTGTAATTGCAGGACAAGATCACACCACAGGACAAGTCAGTGGAATGATGTTTTCTTCAGCCACACTGGACTGCACAGGTGCACAGGCAGAGAGCTGATATGAACCAGGCTGGGAGTTTGGCCAAGCAAGGTCAACAAACCTTGACTGAACTTCGTAAGGGATCATGCTAGAGCATGATTTGCATCATGGACTGCAGGATTAATGCATTTATGAACATAAGGCACTCCAAATAAAAATAACACAAATTGCTCTCTAAAAGTAAACAAGTTGGTTTTAAAATTCATTTAGAACAATAAATACTTGAGAATAGCTAGGAAAAATCTACACAGCAATGTGCTCTATGTTTTGCTATGAAAACTCAGTAAGTAAAATAGTTTATCTTCAATATATGCACAGAGAAAAAGAATAGAAAAGAAACACAATGTAAGTGTTCATAAATACATGTAGGAATTTAACATGAGATAAAGCCAGTATCTCAAATTAGTGGAGATAAAGATGGTATTTAAAATAAATGACTTGGGAGAAACAATTGAGTAAATATTTGAAAAAAAAAAAAGATGAATTTTGAATCCATGATTCACATTTATACAGGATAAACTCCAAAGAGACCAAAGATTTTAAATTTCTAAATGAAAGTATAAAAGCACTTATGAAAAATGGCCTAAAATCTTAAAACTTTGGAGTAGAAAATATAGGAATCCCAGGAAACTAAAATTTAAAATCCAGTAGCCATTTCAAAAACTTGATTATAAACTAACGAAGGATCAAAATTTTCTGTCCAGCAAACAAATCCTTAAGTAAAGTCAAAGCACAAACAATAAAATGATGAAAAACACTTGCAATACAGCATATAGAGAAAAGTTCACAGAAATAAAGAACCTGACAAATGTCAGTAGGAAAATGAACAAAGCACATGAACAACTGACAGGAAAAGAAATACAAATCACTGCAATATCTGAAAAGTGCTCAACCATACTCTGCCCTGAGAGATCAATTAGACCCTGGGGTCAACCCCTAGTTCACAATGCACTCTTGACAAACTTAGGAGGAATAGGACAGTCTCACCCACAGCCGAAAGGAACAATACCTATCTGGCACTATTGATCGATCCCATTTCCAAGAATTTGTCCTACAGGTGTACCTGTCTGCATATGAAGTGATTGATGTACAAATTTATCCAATGTAACACTGTCATTTTTAAGAGACAAAAATTAAAAGCAACCCCAGAGTCCAACAATACAAGTATTAAGTAAGCCAGATCAAGTTCCTTGCCATAAACACTCCTCAGCTGCTAAAAGAGAAGAGATGTGTAGAAGTCTCTATGAACTGATATGGAAAGAATCTCTAGAACATACTGTAAAACTTTTAAAGAGCAAGATGTAACAGGCTGGGGATATAGCTCAGTTGGTAGAGTGTTTGCCTCGCAACGCCCTGGGTTCAATCCCCAGCACCGCAAAACAAAACCAACAACAAAAAAGAACAAGCTGTAAAACAGCATGTTGTGTACTGTATTCTGCATGAGAGAGATATACTCACATCTGCTCACATTTGCATAAAGAAACACTGGATGGATAGAAAAATGTTAAAGCAAGGGAAACAGATTGATCACCTTATCAAACCATCTATTCAAACACTAGATGAGAGGGAAAAAGTTGGACTTTTTTGGAGTTGGACTCCCCAATAGTGTGGTACTGGCATAAGGGCAGACATATAGAACAATGAAAAGGAACTGAAAGTCCAGAAATAAACCCATACACAAATATGGTCACTTGAAATTCAACAAGGGTGCAAAAACCATTATTGAGTGGTGAAAGAACAGTTTTTTCAACTGATAGGATAACTGGATAAATATATCCCAAATAATGAAGCTAAATCCTTACCTCACACCATATATAAAAATTAACTCAAGCCAGGCATGGTGGCACACACCTATAATCCCAGCGACTCAGGAGGCTGAGGCAGAAGGATTATGAGTTCAAAGTTAGCCTCAGCAACTTTAGCAAGGCCCTAAGTAACTCAATGAGCCACCGTCTCTAAATAAAATACAAAATAGGGCTGGGGATGTGGCTCAGTGGTCAAGTGCCCCTGAGTTCAATCCCTAGTACTCATTAAAAAAAAAAAAAAAAAAAAAAAACTCAAAATGGGTCAAAGACCTTAATGAAGAGTTACAACTATAACTCTGTAAAGAAAACATAGGGCTCATCTTCAAGACAATGGAATTCGGCAAGGGTCTTAGATATAACATCGAAATTATCTAAGCATCAAAAGGAAAAAATAAACTGGATTTCATCAAAATTAGAAACTTCTGGGCATCAAAGAATACTATCATAGAAAAGACAACCCACAAGGAGGAAGAGAATGTTTGTAAATCAAATCAATCAGATATAGATCTGACAGGGCTCTAGAATTTGGAATACATAAATTAGTATTTCAGGTCAGGCATGGTGGCACATGCCTGTAATCCTAGTGGCTCAGGAGGCTGAGGCAGGAGGATCATGAGTTCAAAGCCAGCCTCAGCAATTTAGGAAGGCCCCAAGCAACTGTTTCAAAATAAAATATAGGGGCTGGGCTCAGTGGCAGAGTGCAAAAAGCACATGAAAAGATACTTATATCACTCATCATTAGAAAAATGCAATTAAAACCACAAAGATGTACCACACCATACCCATTAGGATGCCCATAATTTTAAAAAAATAATAATAGGTGTTGGCATGAATACAGAAAATTGGACTCCTTACACACTGTTGGTAGGAATGCAAAATGGTTCAGACACTGTAGAATAGTTTGGCAGTATCTAACCCACGTGATCCAGCAATTTCACTCCTAAGTATATACCCAAAAGAATCAAAACCAGGTATTCAAACAAAATGTTCATAAATGTTCCAGAAGCATTATTCAAAATAGCAAAAAGGTAAAAACAACCCAATTGACCACCAATGAATGAACAAAATGTGATATATTCATGCAATGGAATATTATTCATTAAAAAGAAATGAGGTACTGGCCAGGCATGGTAGCACACACCTGTAATCCCAGCGACTCGGGAAGCTGAGGCAGGAGGATCGCGAGTTCAAAGCCAGCCTCAGCACAGGCAAGGCACTAAGCAACTCAGTGAGACCCTGTCTCTAAATAAAATACAAAATAGTGCTGGGGATGTGGCTCAGTGGTCGAGTACCCCTGAGTTCAATCCCCAATTCCAAAAAAAAGAGAAATGAGGTACTGATACAAGCTATAACGTGAGAACCTTAAACACATTTTACTAAGTGAAAAAAGCCAGACATAAAAGACCACACGGTACAGTTTCATTTATATGAAATGTCAAAAACAGGTAAATCCAGTGAATGAAAGCCGATTAGTGGTTGCCAGGCCTGGGAACAAGAGAGAATGGAAAGTTGACAGTTAATGGGTATGGCACTGCCTCTTGGGTGATGAAAATCCTAAGGAACCAGATAGTAGCAATGGCACATAACACTGTGAATATATTAAATGCACTGAATTTATACTTTAAAATAGTTACTTTTACGATATGTGTATTTTACCATAGTAAATAATATTAAAAATAATTTGTAAAACAAAAACAAATCCTTGAATGAAAAATAAATGATTGACTTAAACTCAAATGAAAGGTCAAACTCCAGACTGGCCACTATCAAAGAACAAATCAGTCAAATGAAAGGATTCACTCAGGATACAGAAAAAAGAAAGAATGATTAAGAAGTCACACCACTTATACTATCCATCTGCTCAATCAAGCCTGGGTTTGAAGAACATAAAGAGAGAGTTAATTAATTTATCAATATTTCTGAATTTCTAGACACTGAATCAAGAAGGCTTAGAACTCTTCCTATTTCTCCTGCTGAGTGATTCAACCTTTTCTTCTCATTCCACATCACTGTATGTACTTGGATCATGATGCTGTTCAGAACAGGCGTTTCATTCCACCTATTCCTGTATCTTCTTTTAAGACATTATCCTATTTTTTCAAATCAAACTGCCATAAGAGACTTCACAGGACAATGCATGAACAGAAATATGGAGGGAGCTCAGGAAATGAGAAAAAAAGGGATGAAGGAAAATAAGAGCAGAAAGGAAAAGGAACCCAGAGAGGAAGTTAGTCAGTTTTCCATGACTGTAACAAAATACCAGAGATAGTAAACTCATAAAGAGGAAAGCTTTATTTGGGCTTCTGGTTTCAGAGATTTCAGTCCATGCTCAGTCGGTACTGTCGCTTCATGGCCAGGAGTATCAGGAGGAGTAAGCTGTTCTCATGGAAGCAGGAAAGCAAGAGCTGGGCAGAAAGGGGCCAGCGTCCCAACGGTCCCCTCAAGGGCATACCCAATGATCTTAATTCCTACCACTAGGCCCCACCTACTAAAAGTTCCACTATCTACCAAGAGCACCACCCTGGGCACCAGCCTTTAATACATGGGTCTTTGGAGGACATTCCAGATCCAAACTATAGCAAGAAAGAAGAGATGATGAGCCAGAGCCACTAAAATGAGTGTGTCCTCAAATCTCTAAACCCAGGGGTATTCATCACACAAAATAATTTGGTTATGAGCACAGGGTACAAAATCACCACCAGGCCACCAACACCATTCTTAGGGCAGCCACGACACTTATTTTAGGAAGGGAGAAGGAAAACTCATAAGAATAAGTGGCTGTTCACCATTATTAATCAAGGAAGGAAATCATGAAAAGATAGGAATTAAAAATGAAAGCAGATAAAGTTTGCCCTTTGGGATGAGGGAAGCAAAATTATAGCTACGGAGATGACATAAGCGTAAGGCTGAAAAAGAGACATGCAGAAATAAGAAAGCAGGTTACTGAGGAGGGTGAAAAGGCAATGACAGAAAACACTAACCAATTTATACAAAGCCAATCACACATATATGTCAAACTTCTATACCATAAGCTGGAGATGTAACTCAGTGGTTGAGCACTTGCCTAACATGGGGAAGGCCCTGGATTCCAGCCCTGGCACCAGAAATTTAAAAAAAAAAAAAGAAAAACCCTGTGCATAAGAGCATCTGCCCGCACCACAGTTTGCAGCCTGGACACTTGTGAACAACGGAAAGGCTATCCCACAGGTAATTTCCTAAATTTATCTTAACAGTAATGACTTTTGCATCACAATCTTTGCCAAAGTCTATAAAGCAGGCTTCTGCTGGAAGTTCATTCATGCTGCTGAAATGATTTAAGTAGTAAAAAGAGTAGAAAATTAAACAAATCCATAGAAATTAAGTACTAACCACAAAGTAAAAACTAGCTGTGGTCTTCCGGCTCCTGGCGCCTTGTCTGCAATGTGAAACTGCAGGAGACTTGGACACAGTGGATGCACCACGCTGGGCACAGCTCTGAGGCCAGCATAAGCTGCTCCCTCCCTAAAGCGTCTCCACGTTTCTCTAGCACTTCGACACCCACCTCAGATAAGACCCTGCAGAGAATATACAGGTAGCTCTTTTTAATACCATTGCAGCTTCTGATTTGCTGACCAGAGGACAAGTGAATGCCCTCCTGGCCCATTACAGATGGCTCAGAGCTGGGACTAGAAGCTTGACGGTGCAGGTTCATCTTTTAACTACTCCATTTCGGTATAACATTTATTTTTTATTTTTTTATTTTCCTAACTATAAAACTAATGCACATTCAAACCTCAACTTGAAGAGTATTTAATGCCTCTAGCCAAATTTCCTTTTAGCATTCATGACAAGATTGGGGATCTGTAGGGACTCCAGAGGCCACAACTGACCCAGGTTCCTGGGCCCACTCAGCACCGACTCACCCTGCCATAGAGGGAAAACTGAGGAATTTGTGCTTTAGGGTTTTTCCCCTAAAGCAAATATTTGAAGAAGGGCCAGTATATGAGGAAAGTTCCACCCTCTGAGAGCACCAGGGACACGAGCTGTGGAAGACTGGGGATGACCAACTGCAAACTCTCTGACATGCAGGGTGGATTTATGCCCTCTGGGGGGCTGTGAGACTGCTGTGACCAATGTGCATGGCAGAAAGGTGTCTGCACCCCTTTCCAAGTCTGGCCTTAAGATATTGGCACCTTCGTTCCCCATTTTAGAACAACCATACTTGGAAGGCTTACTTTGAAGGAAGTTAGTGCCCTGTTAGAAATCCAGAGACCACTTGACTGTGAGAAGCCCAAACAATGTGGGGAGCATCCCAGGAGGATGAGATGAGGTAGGAAGGCAAATGGGGAGAAAAGAGGGAAGGGGATGGAAGTGCACCAAGGCCATCTCAGAAGGAAGGGACACAGGCAGGGAGGGAGGGAGGAAGCAAAAGGTGTGCAGGCCTAGGGAGCTTGCTGGGACACAAGGGGAGCATCTAAATGGGTCAGTCATCAAAACACTTCCGGATACTACAGTCTGTATCTTCTCTCACCCTCTGGTCTCAGTATGAACATCTCTTTGTGTTGTCTGTATATAGCTATTCAAATTCTTGATACAGAAGCCAGCCAACACACCCCATGACTGATGGTCAGATTGCCAACCATGTCTTCCAGCACCATAGTCTCCTTCCCACTTCTCCACCCACATCTACCCTGAACCTCCTGGATCCTTCTCAGGCCAGTCATACACATCCTAGAGATGAACATTTCCATATCTTTACTAGAGACTTGGTCATGAGCTCTGTCATTCCTTCAGCCAAGGCATATGGTCACTCTTCCTGCCCTGATGCTCCTCCTAACCCCTACTTGTCTCTATACAAAGAAGAGTGCATTTGTGCACAATGCACTGAGGATCACCTGGCCCAGGGTGCACTGAGAACAGCCCTGATGCGGGGCTGCTTCTTAGGGTCACCAGCTATCCTAAATTTGCCCAGGGATTCCAGGGATGCAGAATTTTTCATGCTCAACCTTGAGAGTCCTGGGCAAACCCGACCTCTGCTCTGAGGCTAACCTACCCATTGCCCTGGGAAAGAAGGCCTCTGGAGAACAGACAAAATTAGGGGTGTTTCCAATTTAAGTACATGCACCCTAATAACCTCAATTATCTAGGATGAGAGTGTGTGTCCATGTACAAGCATAATGATTAACAACTTTCTGTGTACGTCAAGTAGATTCAACAAATGACCTAAACCCAGAGCAAGCACATTCAAGTCCAAGCCAAAGGAACTGAACAGGCACATGACAGAAGAAGAAATGTGAATGGTCAATACATATATAAAAAAAAGTTCAACCTCTCTAGCAATTAGTGAAATGCAAATTAAAACTACACTGAGATTCCATCTCCAGTCAGAATGGCAATTATCGGAATATAAGTAACAATAAATGATGGCAAGGTTGTGGGGAAAAAGGCACACTCATACACTGCTGGTGGGACTGCAGATTGGTGCAACCACTATGGAAAGCAGTATGGAGATTCCTCAGAAAACTTGGAATGAAACCACCATTTGACCCAGCTATTCCACTCCTCAGCATATACCCAAAGGACTTAAAATCAGGATACTACAGTGATTACATCAATGTTTATAGCAGTCCAGTTCACAATAGCTAAGCTAGGGAATCACCCTAGGTGCCCTTCAACAGGTGAGTGGATAAAGAAAATATGGTATATATGCACAATGAAATATTACTCAGCCATAAAAAAGAATGACTTTTGCCAGTAAGTGGATGGATCTGAAGACTATCATACTTAGTGAAATAAGCCAATCCCAAAACACCAAAGTCCAAATGTTTTCTCTGATTTGTGGATGCTAACACACAGTAAGCCGGAGGAATAGAAGTTCAGTGGATTAGACAAAGGAAAATGAAGGGAAGGGAGGGGGATAGGCATAGGAAAGACAGTAGAATGAATCAGACATAACTCTCCTCCCCTAAGTTCATATACACCACCAGGGAAACTCCACCTCATTGTCAACCACAAGAATGGGATCCTAATTAGAATAAGTTATACTCCATGTATGTATACTATGTAAAACTACACTCAACTGTCATATCTAAAAAGAATTTAAAAAATTTTTTAAACATATTTTTGGAAAAAAAAGAATAAAAAAAAATCAAGTCTGAGCACATTTACCTCCACCACCTTAGCACCAAACCCCATCATCCATTCCTAATACCCACCGAATCATGCATCACACCAGTAATTACAAATGGTTCTGGCAACATTTGCTTCTTCTTTTTTTTTTTTTAGCTACTATTTTATTTATTTATTTATTTATTTATTTTATTCATACAGTTCATATAATCTTACATATACATAGGGTAATGCTGTCTGTCTCAGTCTACTATTTTTCCTCCCCCCATCCCCTCCAGTCCCATTTTCCTCCACAACATCCATACTTCCTCCATTCTTTCCTATCCCCCCCAGAACCCCCACCATCCCCCCTTATGTATCAGCATCCACTGATCAGAGAAAATATTCGGACTTTGGTTTTTTAGGCTTGGCTTATTTCACTTAGCATGATATTCTCCAACTCCACCCATTTACCAGCAAATGCCACAATTTTATTCTTTTTATGGCTGAGTAATATTCCATTGTGTATATATACCACAGTTTCTTTATCCATTCTTCAATTAAAGGGCATCTAGGTTGGTTCCACAATCTAGCTATTGTGAACTGAGCAGCTATGAACATAGATGTGGCTACCTCCCTATACTTTGCTGATTTTAAGACCTTTGGGTATAAACTGAGGAGTGGGATAGCTGGGTCAAATGGTGGATCCATTCCAAGTTTTTGAGGAATCTCAAAACTGCTTTCCAGAGTGGCTGCACCAATTTGCAACTCCACCAGCATGTACAAGAGTGCCTTTTTCCCCACATCCACGCCAACACTTGTTATTGCTTGTATTCCTGATACTAGCCATTCTAATTGGAGTTAGATGAAATCTTAGGGTAGTTTTAATTTGCATTTCTCAAATAACTAAAGATGATGAGCACTTTCATATATTTGTTAATAGCCTGAATATCCTCTTCTGTGAAGTGTCTGCCCAGTTCCTTAGCCCATTTATTGATTGGGCTCTTTGCATTTTTGGTGTAAAGTTTTATAAGTTCTTTATAAATTTTGGAGATCAGTACTCTGTCTGAAGTATGTGTGGAAAAGACTTTTTCCGACTCTGTAGGCTCTCTTTTCACATTCTTGAGTGTTTCTTTTGCTGAGAAAAAGCATTTTAGTTTGAATCTGTTCCATATATTGATTCTTCCTTTTATTTCTTGCACTCTGGTGGTCATGTTGAGAAAGTCTGGTCCTAAACCAATATGAAGAAGATTCAGGCCTACTATTTCTTCTATTTGGTGAAGAGTCTCAGGTCGAATTCCTAGATCCCTGATCCATTTTGAATCGAGTTTTGTACAGGGTGAGAGATAGGGGTTTAATTTCATTTTATTGCATATGGATTTCCAGTTTTGCCAGCACCATTTGTTGAAGAGGCTGTCTTTTCTCCACTGTATGTTTTTGGCACCTTTGTCTAGTATGAGATAACTGTACTTACGTGGGTTTGTCTCTGGGTCTTCTATTCAGTACCATTAGTCTATCTGTCTATTTTGGTGCCAATACAATGCTGTTAACATTTGCTTCTGAAATGAGAATTCACTCAGTTGCAATTGATAAATGAGAAAAAGTTCATACACTGCAAAGGCTGCATTTGCAGAGGAGGTTTTCTTAGGCAAAGGGGCCCAAAACATCAGGAATATCTTCAGCAGAAAAGGGAAAAGCCCTCAGCACTGGCAGAAGCCCCTCTGACTATATTTTATAACAATGAAAAACAAGAGCCTATTGTCTGTTGGTGGTTTTTAGTAGCCTACTATTTATCCCATTTTCCCCACAAGTCCTATGATCAGTAGTAGCTTTGCAGAACATGGGCTTTTTCAGAATAGGTGTCCTGGTGTAGCAAAACCAGCCATGTTTGCTCAATATCTCTCTTTTACACTCTATTGTGAGCTCCATTAGGGCAAAGACAGAGTCTCTCTTGCTCAGCACTATTTACCCAGAGCTTAATACAAGGTCTGGTGGATAAATAGTGTTTTATCAATAGAGAAATCATCAAAATATGACTTGAATGGAACCAATAAAATATCCTCCAGCAGTAACAAGACCTTAAACTCTGGATTAACATCACTGCCCCAAGATAAAAGACAAATTGGCCACAGGGTATACTGCTCTCCTCTCACTAGACCTTGTGAGGTCCAAAACCCTCTACAGATTTCCTTGAGCAGGGCAGAGAAAGCAGGAAAGTCCCAACGGACTTCCAGAGAAGGTCAAGAAGGCAAAAGGGTGTGACATGAGTGAACTGAAGACCTGAGAGAAGTTTGGCCTCTAGAGATGGCTCTTGGTTTGATTCCAGGCTTTGCCATTTATATCAGAGGTTATCCCTCTATATCTCAGTCTCCTCACCTGCAAAATGAGAGTCATGCTAGTACCCATCTGAAAGGGTTGCTATGAAGATCCAACAAAGATAAGACCTGGAACATAATAAACCCTTGATAGATATACTCTGGCATGCTATATACTAATAGAAACAAAATTATGTAAGACCAAATCATAACTAGCTTGCCCCCCACAGTTCTCATTCCATATGGATCCAGGGAAACATATTAGAATCATATCACCAGTAATCCATTAAAAAAAAATGGAAACCAAGACAGACTTTGTTGTCCAGCACATGAGCCTCTGCTGGGTCTAGTGGATGGTGGGGAAACGTCTATAGTTGAACCAGCACCAGTTGGGATGTGAAGGAATATACAGAAGGAATAAAAGAGATACCAACCTTCTCTCTATTTAATTTCAACAGAAAATAAGAGATGAGTTGAATTTAAATGTTAAATAAATGTTCAGTCATGAGAAGAGAAGGAAGTGAAAAGAAATGTCAAATCTAATTAAACTATTTTAAGTTTTAAAGTTGCTGAAATGGCCCTGAAATCCTAAAATAAATGAAATGTCTTTTAGCAGTTTGCTTGCGTGCCAGCATCCCTGTAGCTCACAGAGGGCTTTCCATATTGGAGCTGGGAGCCAAATTCTTGAAATTAACCAAAAAACAGCAAATGTGTAAAACACCCTCTATGCATTTTGTTCCACTCAAAGCTGTAAAAGAATTAAGACCAAAAGCCAGAGTGATACACTATTGGTATAACTATAATCCTCCTCAAAGTCCAAAGACTTGGAAAAGACTTTGATTAAAACTCTTCACATGATTCTTGTCAACTTTTCATTAAAATGATCAGTTGAATCACATCTCATAAGCTCACACTCTGATCCATTATAAAATTATACTGTTTACAGTACATTTCTTCAAGTAATTTCCTGGATAAAATACATACCATTTAGAAAAGTAAAAGGTATTTTTAGGAACACAAAGCACCTAACAATACATAAAACACTCCTCTTTAAGAACTTAGATGAAAGCTGCTCTGTTTTCACTAAAACACTCTATGATAAACATCAATGTTCTCCCATTTAAAGGGCCTTCTAAAATACATCTGAAATTACTCAGAAAAGGATGATTCTACAAATATCTACGAGCAGAGAGGACAATGCTGGCAAGGTCTAATCCGTGGCTCAGCAAAGAAAAATAATCACTTGGAAGACCTGACTTAATTACTCATTCTGTGAAGAAACATGTCTGCAGCAAAGCCACATCAGATGACCCCAGGGGACACGGTAAGAAAAAGCACCAGAGGAATCCATGAACAGACTTACGAATGGGGTTGCATGGGTATTTCTGGAAGAGGCAAACATTCTGCTCTACCAGAACCAAGTAAAAAGTGGGATTTGATCAAAGGCAAAAATGTCCTGCTCATGTGGCCTATCTGCGTCCTTACGGCAAATGGATACTTTTTACAAATAAGAGGAGAATTAAAAGACAAGGAAATGCCAAGTAGGAATTGGAACATCACCCATATAAACACGAGCAAATCTGATAACCTGATAATCCTCAATGGAGGCTCTGCTACAGAGCTTCAAAAACATTTAATAAATGTTATTACTTAAGGCTGAAAACAGGCCAATAAAAAGGAATTTGAGTTTCTTCAATCTAGAGATAGAAAGTTAAAGAATGAGAAACACTATAAAATGAATGATTAACAACTATTTAGATGTCCACAAAAGGGTATAACAGGAGCAAGAGACACTGCAGTTAGATAATAAAAGAAACACTATACTTAAAAAGTTCTCAAAATAAAGTATATTACCAAATGAGGCTGAATATGTTTTCTAAAACTTTGGGAAAAAAAAGTCCAGAAACAAAAATTTTATAAGAATGGCCTTCTTATAAAATCTTTCAGATTCATAATTTTCCCATAAACCAGGTCCTCCATCCTAAGACATCTTCTACACTAAGCCACGATTAGCTAACTAGCTCAGCATTTTTAACAATAAGCAGGTAAGCAAAGACCTAAATTAACTCCATCCAGTATGATAAGCACTAGTCACATGTGGCTGTTGGGTACTTGAAATGTGGCTGGTCTGAATTGAGATGTGCTGGAAGTACAAATGACACATCAAGTGCCAAAGACACAGCACAAAAGTCTTAGTACAAAGTGGAAAAGGGCCAGGTACGATGGTGCACACCAGTAATCTCAGCAGCTCGGGAGGCTGAGGCAGGAGGATCGCAAGGTCAAACCAGCCTCAGCAACTTAGTGAGGCCCTAAGCAACTCAGTGAGACCCTGTCTCTAAATAAAAAACACAAAAGGGTTGGGGATATGGCTCAGAGGTTAAGTGCCCTTGGGTTCAATCCCTCATACCAAAAAAAAAAAAAGTGGGAAAGGGGTACATTTATAATATTAAACGGGTATATCAGGAAAGAATCTAAAATCAATAATCTAAGCTTCCTTCCCAAGAAATTAGAAAAAGAAGAGCAAATTAAATCAAAGAAAGTAGAAGAAAAGAAATAAAAATTACACCAGAAATCAATGAAATTGGAAACAGGAAATCAATTGAGAAAATCAAACCAACAGTTGGTTCTTCAATAGCCTCAAGAAAAATAAAATACTTGGGAATCAATCTAACAAAAGAGGTGAAAGACCTCTACAATGAGAACTACAGAACACTAAAGAAAGAAATTAAAGAAAGTCTGAGAAGATAGAAAGATCTCCCATGTTCTTGGATGGCAGAATTAATATAGTCAAAATAGCCATACTTCCAAAAGTGCTATACAAATTCAATGCAATTCCAATTAAAATCCCAACGACAGACCTCATAGAAATAGAGCAAGCAATCATGAAATTCATTTGGAGGAATAAGAGACCAAGAATAGCTAAAGCAATCCTTAGCAAGAAGAGCAAAGCAGGGGGTATCACAATACCAGACCTTCAACAATACTACAGAGCAATAGCAACAAAAACAGCATGGTATTGGTACCAAAATAGACAGGTAGATCAATGGTACAGAATAGAGGACACAGAGACAAACCCACATAAATACAGGTATCTCATACTTGACAAAGAAGCCAAAAACATACAATGGAGAAAAGACAGCCTCTTCAACAAACGGTGCTGGGAAAATTGGAAATCCATATGCAGCAAAATGAAACTAAACCCCTATCTCTCACCCTGTACAAAATTCAACTCAAAATGGATCAAGGACCTAGGAATTAGACCAGAGACCCTGCACCTAATAGAAGAGAAAATAGGTCCAAATCTTCATCACGTTGGCCTAGGACCAGGCTTCCTTAACATGACTCCCAAAGCGCAAGAAATAAAAGCAGGAATCAATGATTTGGATAGAGTCAAACTAAAAAGCTTTTTCTCAGCAAAGGAAACAATCAGCAATGTGAAGAGAGAGCCTTCAGAGTAGGAGAAAATCTTTGCCACACACACTTCAGATAGAGCACTAATCTCCAGAATCTACAAAGTACTCAAAAATCTTTACACCAAGAACACTAATAACCCAATCAATAAATGGGCCAAGGAAGAACAGACACTTTACAGAGGAAGATCTTCAAGCAATCAACAGATTTATGAAAAAATGTTCAATATCCCTAGTTATAAGAGAAATGCAAATCAAAACCACCTTAAGATTTCATCTTACCCCAATTAGAATGTCTTTTATTAAGAATACAGGCAACAACAGGTGTTGGCAAGGATGCGGGGAAAAGGGTACATTCATACATTGCTGGTGGGAGTGCAAGTTGGTGCAGCCACTCTGGAAAGCAGTGTGGAGATTCCTTAGAAAACTTGGAATGGATCCACCATTTGACCCAGCTATTCCACTCCTTGGCCTATACCCAAAGGACTTAAAATCAGATTGCTACAGTGATGCAGCCACATCAATGTTCATAGCTGCTCAATTCACAATAGCTAGATTGTAGAACCAACCTAGATGCCCTTCAATAGATGAATGGATAAAGAAACTGTGGTATATATACACAACAGAATATTACTCAGCCATAAAGAAGAATAAAATTATGGCATTTGTAGGTAAATGGATGATGTTGGAGACTGTTATGCTAAGTGAGATTAGCCAATCCCAAAAATCCAAAGGCCAAATAGTCTCTTGATAAGTGAATAATGATGCATAATGCGGGGTGGAAGGTTGGCAAGAATGGAGGAAGGATAGATAGCATAGAGGGGAGGGAGGGGTGGGGTCGGGGTGGGGGAGTAAGAATAATAACAGAATGTGTGACAGACATCACTGCCCTGTGTACATGTATGAATGCACAGATGGTGTGAGTCTACTTTGTGTACAACCAGAGAAATAATAGCTGTACTCCATTTGTGTTCAATGAATCAAAATTAAATTAATTAAAAATAAATAAATAAATAAATTATTTCCCTTGCCATGAATAAAAAAAAAAGAAAAAAGAAAAGATAGATAAAATCAATAGCCTCTAGTTAGGCTAAGAAAAAAAAAATGAGGATATCAATTAGTAATATCAGAAATGAACTCAGAAACATCACTACAGAGTCCCAAGAACATTAAAGGCTATTAAGAGACTATTATAAACATATTTACACCCATAAGTTTGATAACCTGGATAAAGTAAACCAATTTCTTTTTTTTTAACTTTTTTTTTAGATGTTGATGGACATTTATTTTTTATTCATTTATTTATATGTGGTGCTGAGAATCAAACCCAGTGCCTCACACATGCTAGGCAAGTGCTCTACCACTGAGTCACTAAACCAATTTCTTGAAAGACACAATCTGCCAGGACTCACAAGAGAAAACAGAATCTAAAGAGGCCTCTACGGTAATCAAGAATACAAATAATAAGCCAGGTATGGGGGTGCATGCCTGTAATCCAAGCAGCTGGGGAGGTTGAGTCAAAAGAATCACAAATTCAAAGCCAGCCTTAGCAACCATCTCAAAATAAAAAATGAAAAGGGCTGAGGATGTGTCTCGGTGGTTAAGCACTCATGGGTTCAATCCCTGGTATGTATGTATGTATGTATGTATGTATAAATAAATAAATAAACACAGACAGACATACTGGAGAGGATGTGAAGAAAAAGGAACACTTTTATACTGTTGGAGGGACTACAGATTAGTATATCCATTGTGGAAAGCAGTATGGAAGTTCCTCAAAATACAAGGTACAGAACCACCATTTGACCCAGCTCTACCATTCCTCAGTATTTATCCTAAAGAATTAAAGTCAGTATACTATAGGCATATGCATACCCATACATAAACATATATACCCAAGTTTACAGCAGCAAAATTCACAATAGCCAAACTATTAAACCAGCCTAGGTGTTCATCAAAAGATGAATGGATAAAGAAAATGTGGTACACATAAATGGGGTTTTGTTCAGTCAAAAAGAAAAATGAAATTATGTCATTTGCAGGAAACAAATGGAGCTTGTGACCACTGTATTAAGCAAAAGAAGCTAAACCCAGAAGTCAAATGTTATTTGTTTTCTCTCATATGTGGAAGCTAGAAAGGAAAAAGGAAAAAGAAAGGGGTGAGAGGTCTCATGAAAAAACTATAGCCTAATACTTCTCATGAACAAAGATGTAAAAATCCTCAACAAAATATTAGCAAATCAAATCCAACAACATATAAACAGAATTATACACCACAATCAAGTGGGATCCAGCCCAGGTATTTAAGGCTAATTCAACATTCAAAATCAATTAACGTAATCCATCACATCAATAGGCCAAAGAAGAAAAATCATCATCATATCAACAGATGCAGAAAAAGTATTGACAAAAACTAATGCCCATTCATAATAAAAACCCACAGTAAACTAGGAATACAGAGGAACTTCCTGAACTTGATAAAGAACATCTAAAAAGATAGACAGACGGACGGATGGACGGACAGACAGACAGACAGACAGACAGAAACTAGAAGCTTTCCTATTAAAAGCAGGCACAAAGCAGTAATGTCCCCTCTCACTACTCTTTCCCAATACAATACTAGAGGTCTTGGCTAATGAAATAAGATAAGAAAGGGGCTGGGGATGTAGCTCAGTTGGTAGAGTGCTTGCCTCACAAGCACAAGGCCCTGAGTTCAATCCCTAGCACCTGAAAAAAATAAAATAAAATAAAATAAAATAAAATAAAAAAAGAGATAAGAAAAGATACATGATTGAGAAGGAAAAATAAAACTGTCTTTGAAGATGACTTGATCACCAAGGGGAAAATCTGAGTCAAAAACAAAAAAAAACTGAAACCAATAAATGATCATAGTAAAGTTTTAGGATACAAGGTTAATATACAAAAGGCAATCACTTTCCTATATTCTAGCATTGAACAAGTGGAATTTGAAATTAAAAACACAACACCGGGCTGGGGATACAGCTCAGTTGGTAGAGTGCTTGCCTTGCAAGTATAAGGCCCTGGGTTCAATCCCCAGCACTGCAAAAAAAAAAAAAAAAAAAAAAAAACATAACACCATTAACATTAGCATCCCCTGAAAATGAAATGCTTAGGTATAAATCTAACAAAACATGTACCATAACATCACCTATATAAAGAAAACTATAAAACTGATAAATCAAAGAACTAAATAAATAGAGTAATAATTCATATCATGGAGAAGATGATTCAATATTGCTAAGATATCAGTTCTTCTCATTTTGATCTATAGTCAACTCCTTCCAAAACAAAACCCCAGCAAGTTATTTTATGGACATGGACAAAATGATTATAAAGTGTATTTGGAGGAGCAAAGAACTAGAATAGTCAACACAATATTAAAAGAGAAAAACAAAGTTGGGGACTAATGCTACATGGCTTCAATACTTACCAGAAAGTTACAGTACTTAATACAGCATGTTATTGGCAAAAATAAAAAAAAAAAAGAGTAGACCAATAGAACAGAACAGAAAGCCCAGAAATGGGCTGCAATAAACATAGTCAACTGGTCTTTGACAAAGGAGCAAAGGCAATACGACAAAGAAAGGAGTCTTTTCAACAAATGGAAGGGGAACAACTGGACATCCACAGGCAAAGAAACTGAATCCAGACACAGACCTTATATCGTTTAAAAAAAATTACTAAAAATAGACCTAAATGTAAAATGCAAAACTATAAAACTCCTAGAAGATAATAGGAGAAAATCTAGATGATGATCAGGTATGATGATGACTTTTTAGATACAATTAAATCTATGAAAGGAAGAATTGATAAAGTGGACTTTTCTAAAATTCAGTTTTTCTGCTCTATGAAAGACATTGTAAAGAGAATGAAAAGATGAACAACATTCAGGGAAAAAATATTTGCAAAAGACATTTATGAGTCAGATGCAGTGGTGCACACCTATAATCCCAACAACTCAGGAGGCTGAGACAGGAGGACGGCAAATTCAAGGTCAGCCTCAGCAACTAAGCAAGTACCTAAGGAACTTAGCAAGACCCTGTCTCAAAATTAAAAATAAAAGCCGGGTGTGGAGGCACACACCTGTAATCCCAACGGCTCAGGAGGCTGAGGCAGGAGGATCGTGAGTTCAAAGCCAGCCTCAGCAAAGGCAAGGCCCTAACCAACTTAGTGAGACCCTACCTCTAATTAAAATACAAAATAGGGTTGGGAATATGGCTCAGTGGTTAAGCGCCCCTGGGTTCAATTCCCAGCACAAAAAAAAAAAAAATTAAAAATAAAGAAGGCTGGGGATGAGATTCAGTGGTAAAGTACACCTGGGTTCAATCCCCAGTACCAAAAAAAGATATATCTGATAAAGAATAAACATTTGCAAAGTGAATATCTGCAAAAATATATCTGATATAGGACTGGTATCCAATATACACAAAGAATGCTTAACACTCAATAATAAGAAAACAAACATCCAATTAAAAAATGCACCAAAACCTTAACAGATACCTCACCAAGGAAATATACAGATAGCAAATAAGCATACAAAAAGATGCTTCACATCATTATGTCAGGGAAATGCAAATGAAAACAAGATCCACTATACACTTATTAGAATGGCCAAAATCCCAAACAATAACACCACCAAATGCTGGGGAGGATGTGGAGCAACAGGTAGTGTCACAAAACTAAACACACTCTTCATACCATTTGATCTAGCAATTGCACTCCTTTGTATCATGACGATGTTTACAGCAACTTTACTCATAACTGCCTAACTTGGAAGTAATCAAGATATCCTTTAGTAGGTGAATAAATGAACTGTAGTATACCCAGACAAAGGAATATTATTCAGTGCTAAAAAGGAATGAGCAATCAAGTCATGAAAAGAAGAACTTTAAATGCTTCTTGCCAAGTGAAAGAAACCAAACTGAAAAGGCTACATACTACATAATTCCAACTGTATGACACTCTGGAAAGAGCTAAAACTATGGATAAAGTAAAAATATCTGTGGTCACTAAGAGCTGTGGGAAAACAGGAATGAATAAGCAGAGCACAGAGGACTTTTAGGGCAGTGAAAATACTCTGTATGGTACTCTGATGGTGGGTACATTAGAGTGTAAATTTATCTAAACGCTTGGCACACACAGCACCAAGAGTTAATGCTTATGGAAACTATGGACTGTGGTTGGGAATGACACATCAGTGGAGGTTCACCAGTTGTAACAACTGTGCCTCCCTGGTGGGAGATACTGATAATGGGGGGCTTTGCATGTGTAGGGGAGGAATATATGGGATATCTACCTTCCTCTGAATTCTGTTCTGAACCTCATACTGCTCTAAAAAAACAAGTATTTTAAAACAGATGTAAACCGTCTCAAAATATTTGTATTGATTACATGTTAAAATCATAATATTCTGAGCCAGGCGCGGTGGCGCATGCCTGTAATCCCAGCACTTAGGAGGCTGAGACAGGAGGATCGCGAGTTCAAAGCCAGCCTCAGCAACTTAGTGAGGCTCTAAGCAACAGTGAGACCCTGTCTCTAAACAAAATACAAAATGGGGCTGGGGATGCGGCTCAGTGGTTGAGTGCCCCTGGGTTCAATCCCCAGTACCAAAAAAAAAAAATCATAATATTCTGAATGAAGTTAAATAAAATATATTTTTAAAAGTAATCTCACTTGTTTACTTTTTTTCTTTTGGAGCTGGGGTTCCATCCTAGGGCCTCATGCATGCTAAGCACACACTGTACCACTAAGCTCCACTCCCAGCCCTCCTTTTACTTGTTTTACTACAGCCACTAGAAACTAAAACAACAGGGCAGTGGGTGCAGCTTGGCAGTAGAGCACTCGCCTGGCATGTTTGATCTCCAGGATTGAAAAAATAAATAAATAGTAATTAACAAAAACTAATGACGTATTTGGCTCACATTTAGGGTCCACACTCTATTTCTATTAGATAGGGCTAACCTAAACAATCAAAGAAACACCTCAATATCAGACACACCTTTGGGCTCTTAAACATTTTCAAAATGTAAACGATAAAATGCAGAAGGGCGAACGGTATCAGGAGCACTCGAGGGCCTGTGTTAGGTACAGCACACAGTAGTAACAGCTATTATGTCATTTTAAGTGGGTAATAAGCATAAACAATGGTCTTCCAGAAAAGGAGATGCTTCAATTGTACACTCACTTTTCCCTCCACTCGTGGGTGTACCAGGGACACCCTTCTGGATGCAGGCTCACTCTCTTTCCCACCTTGTTTTCTTTGCAGTGCTAGGGGTTGAACCCGGGGCCTCTTGCATACTAGGTGAGCACTCTACCACTAAGCTACACCCCCAGCCCTCCTGCCTACCTTTGATGAGCTCTGGCCTGTAGGTCTTTCGCAGCTGCTCCAGGAAGCTATTGTAGAAGCCCTCTGCCTGCTCTGTGGGCATCGCCAGGTGGAAGTCAGGCTTGTTCCCCTTGAGGACGCACTGGAGGGTAAACTGGCTGACACACAGCACCTCGAACTGTTTATCCATCACACTCTTTGACCAGTGCTTACCACTTTCATCTTCAAACACACGCAGGTTCAAAATCTTTCGGACCCTAAGGGGAAAAAGAATGGTGAGGGCTGGTGTTGTACCTCAGTGGTAGAGTGCTTGCCTCGCATGCCTGAGGCACTGAGTTCGATCCTCAGCACCACATAAATAAATAAAATAAAGGTATTGTGTCCATCTATAACTAAAAAAAAAACAAAAAAAAATAAAAGAAGAAAAAAGAGTGGTAAGAGCTACGTGCAGGATCACAAAGTGTCCCCTACATCCTGCCAAACAAGAATCCAATGGACTCCCTCACTTACGGAGGGTGTGACAATGGGCAGTTACTAATCCGCTCCATGCCCCATCTTCCCCATCTGCAATACTGGATAATTACAGTTCTAACTCATACGATTTTAGGCAAGATTTCCATTTTTGTCAGTCCCTCCAATTTAGAGCAACTGTGATGGAACAGGGGCCAAAATGATAACTACCCTATATTCAGTTCCTCCCGAGTTAGGGGTGATATCCAAAATGGGTCCAATTCTAATTTTTTACAGAAGAATTCAATCTTTACACAGGAATAAATGATATCCCATTTTTATGCCCCTTCTTAGAGCTACTCAAAATAATTCACAAATACTCTGAGAGAAAACTTATGGTTATTGCAAATGTACAGAAAGATCTGGGAAAAAACATCTGATAATTATGTCACATGCTCCTTGAACCCAGAGGGGCTTTCCCCATACTTCGATGACAAAGGATAGCCACCCTGGCAAGGAAGTGGACCAGGTAAGATTTAAGCACCACCTGCATGAAAGCTGAAATTCCCCCACCTGAGACCCACCCTTTGAATGATGTTGAAGGCAAAGGCATTTCCAAGGGCTCTAAATATCCTAATCCACTGACTCTTCATGTGGGTGCCCTCTATAATGGGTACTATACCCCCGCTCCACAGGGTATGTCTTACATTGAGTCACATCTTTTAACCATTAATTATAAGCTGTCTAATATGTCAGAGCCATAAAAAAACTCAGACCTAAAGCCTCAGTTTTTAACCACAACCACCTCTACTCTTTGAGCATCCAGGAGTGGACAGTGATACTCAAAACCAAGAGTACAATATCAACATCCCTAAAGTGCTATCAAACTGTGCTTATCAATCATCAATACCTTAACAGGAATTAGGTTCCAAGGGGGACTTCCACTATAATAACAAAGGCACAACTGGGCAGAGTTATACCCAGGCTCTGGGCACCCCTTAAGCAGAATCAACAGCAGCCAGAATTGGAAGCAAATGTGCCACCTGGTGCAGGGGAGAAAAAGCAAGCTCAGGAAGGGCTGACTCTACCAAGACAGCCAGCAGGTAGTACCAATGGCAAACTCCCCTCCCTCAGTAAAAAAGCACCAACTTCAATCCCCAGCAGCCCAGATTCTAATTTGGGTTCAGGCTTTTTGCTAAGTGTCTATGAATGACCTGAGGTCAGAAATTAATCTAAGTTCCATATCCTTATGTGAATCCCAGAGGCTCAGAAGCTGAGGCTTGAGGAGCTCAAGTTCAAAGCTCAAGTTCACAGAAGCTGAACTTAAGGAGCTCAAGTTCAAAACCAGCCTCAGCAACTTAGCAAGACTCTTTCTCAAAATGTTTAAAAATAATTAAAAAACAAGGGGACTGGGGATGTGGCTCAGCAATTAAGCACCCCTGGGTTCAATTTCTGGTACCAAAAATAAAAAATAAAAAATAAGTGGAGAAAAAGAGAAACCATAAATAAGAGGCTCCATTTTGCATTAAGAGGCAGGGCTCACAGACATAGTACCAAACAGATGGAGGCTAAGCTGTGCTCCCACTCTGCTGCTGCCTGTGGGCGAGGTTGACAGGTTATTCTTCCTGGGTCTCATCTGAAACACCTCTGTGACCATACTACATCCAATGGCAGGAAGGACCAAGATGACAAGGACTCACTTCAAAGGCACAAAATACTATGGAAGTTGCCAGTGTAACCACTGTGTATCCCATTCACATGGCAATGACAGAGAAATCTGTGTCTTACATGTGCTCCAGTTCCTTCTGTGTATCTTCCAGTGAAATACCCAGCAACACACAAATGCCACGTCCAATGGCACTGATCTGCTCTTCTCCAACTAGAAAGGAATCAAAAGGGAGAAAAGCCTTAGCAAACAGGTACCATGACGTGCTTTTCAGTAACCTTAGTGTTGTTTTCAACATCCCACATACTTTTCATAATTTCCTTGTTTAAAACTGAGAGATATCAAAAATTAAAGACAGTGAGATGATAATAATTCCCAGCCATTCCGATCGTTTATCTGGAATAGATAAACCACCATTAAGCAGGATTTTAGGGCCACATTTTTATCTGTGTTACCTTGGGTAACACAGGGTAAGACATCTGGAACTTTCTATGATCAAATTTGCCCATCTGTAAAATCAGAGCAGGGCTTTCCTTCCCCCAGAGAATCCAGCACAGCTAGATTAATTCTTAGAAAAGAGATTTCTGCTTTTCTTGGAAATCAGAAAATCAAGTAACAAAATACAGAAAGCACAAAATGAAAAATGTTCACATCATTTTAAAAATGTTTTTCCTACTTACCACAGAGAAGATAAATACATTATGCATAAAAACTGATGGGGGTATATTTCAGTAATTAGGTGCTTACCTAGCATACACAGGGACTTGTGTTTGATCCTCAGTACCGAAAAAAAAAAAAGAGAGAACAGCAACAACAAAAACATGATTTATACATTAAGCTTCACCTTAGCAAACTGCTATTATTTCCCAGTGAAGCTCGATAGTAACAATCTAAGCCAGTGATCTCCAAATCATTTGAAGCATACATTCCATCCACTAGAAAAAATCTCTGGGCATACTGTTACATTTGCAAGTATTTATGGTCAAATATATGCCCTACTACCTTGGACAATAATCACAAATGTTGCCACAGTACTTAGGCCCAGAGTCATCACGATGATGGTGAATCTAAATCCATATTTCAGAGGTGATCATGATAATGTCCTTCTTTTTGACAACTTTTCAAGAAAATCACATTAGATTCCTATTTTATTTAGTTGTAGATGGACACAATACCTTTATTTTATTTTATTTATTCATTTTATGTGGTGCTGAGAATCGAACCCAGTGCCTCACACATATGAGGCAAGTGCTCTACCACTGACTGAGCCATGATCCCAGCCCATAGATTACTGTTGTTTGCTTATTTTGTTGCATACTGACCTAATGTTCCAGTTAGGACGAGAAGAGTCAGCTCTGCCATTTTCCTGTTTGCTTCTACTGGATAGTAATATATATATAAATAGAGCTAACAAAGCAGCATAGACTATATACCATGTTGCAATATACTGCAAGTTAAGGAAAGAATGAGAATCTCACCTTTCTTCATATGTCTGACATTCATACCCTAGGGGAACAACAGCATCAATCTATTCCTGAAATATCTTAAAAAGTTTTTTAAATATTTTCTTTAGCCCTGCTTTTCTTATAATAGACTGTTTGTGATTTATTGTCCTGTGAGTCCCTGACTCAAAAGTTGAAATAGAACTAATCTTTCCAGAAATAAGGAGTAAACAAATGGGCTTGGTTTGCTTGTCTGCACTGCTTTAGAAAAGTCTTCTGGTTTTATTTGTTCTTCAAATAAATCAACATTATTTTCTACAATGTCAATATGCTTTCTAAATTTTTCCCAAAGTATGTTTTAAATAATTAAAATAATGTACATACATTACAGAAAATTTGGAAAACATAAGAAACAGGCCAGGTACTGTAGTGCACACCTGTAACCCCAGTGGCTTGGCGGGGATGGAAGGGGAGGAGCAGGAGGATCACAAGTTCAAAGCCAGCCTCAGCAACTTAGCTGAGGCCCTAAGGAACTCAGTGAGACACTGTTTCTAAATAAAATACAAAAAAGAGCTAGGGATGTGACTCAGAGGTTAAGTGACCCTAGGTTCAAGCCCCAGTACAAAAAAAAAAAAAAATGTATATATATATATATATATATATATATGTATATATAAATGTATATATATATATATAAAATGTATATATATATGTATATATATATATACATATATATATATACACCAAAAGACAAGCACTTTAATATTTTAATGATTTTTTTTTCTGGTACTGGAAACTGAACCCAGGGGGTCAGTTCATTGATTTTACCTCATATTTGTTTTTAACTCCTGTAATCATAAAAAATTTTATATTTAGATATAAATTGTTGTCTCATCTCTTAACATTGCATAAGAAGTTTCCTATGTCAAAGTCCTAAACACCTTTAACACTTGCATCCTATTCAGTGACTAATTAACCATTTTGTTGGACATAAGGTTTGTTTGAAAATTTTCCCTTCAATAAGTAAGTGTAGTGACAATCTTTGTACACTAAAGCTTTTTCTACAATTAGAATTATCTTCTAAGAGTAAAGTCTCAACATTTTATGATTTATTATCTTAATAAGAAATAAAGTATGCCCCAAAGTCTACATATGACACAGACATCGCCATCTTATTTTGAAGCAGTTTTGCCCCTCCTCCACCGACAAGTAGAAGGACTTGGAGGTTCAAAGGGGTCTTTTACGATAAACAAATGGTTTGCCAAAGGAAAAACTTGAGAATCACCACTCTAAAAAAAAGGGTCACACAGCTGGAAAAGAGCTGAGATGTTTAGTCAATTTCTCCACAAATAACTGGTATGGGAGACCTCTTCAAGAAATCACAGTCTCTGAAATTTTTAGATTCTCTTCTAACAGATTTTACTTGCTGAAACATAGTGATGGGACATGGGGGTTATTGTGTTATTTCATTTGTTGAATGTTTGAAATGTTTCCTAATAAAGTTTTTTAAATTAGGGATATAGCTCAGTTTTAGAATGCTGCCTAGCATGCAAGAGGCACTGAGTTCAATCCCCAGCACCACAAAAGAAAAATATTTAACAAATAACCCATTGTAAAAAATCAAAATGTGTCTGACCAATCTTATAAAGTGAACTGGCCACCTAACAAGATATGTGACTTCTGATACTTTGTCCTTGACATAAAATAGGAAGTGATGTTTTAATACCCCTAAAATGAAATGTCATTCAAATGCTGCTACAATTCAGCAAATCCACTCACATTTCTTGGGGAATCAGAAAATCCTTCGCCATTACAACTCAAATAGAAGGCCTGGATAACTCAAGGGTCCCTCCAAATTGAGAATTTCATGGTTCCCCAATCTAGAATTTCCAAATAACTAATACGTTCCCACAGTTTAACCCCTTATCTTTTTTTTAATACACAAGTTGGTTGGTTGGTTGGTTGGTTGGTTGGTTGGTTGGTTGGTTGGTTTGTTTAACAAAAAAATACACAATGTAACTGTAGAGGGGTTTGGGTTTTTTTGTTTGTTTGTTTGTTTGGTGGTGGGGATTGAACCTAGAGCTTCATGCATACTAGGCAAGTACTCCACCCACCACTGAGCTATAGCCCCATCCCTATAATTTAAGTAGTAAATTAAAAGAACTCTGCCAGGTACAGTGGCATGCACCTGTAATTCCAGCCACCTGGGAGGCTGAGACAGGAGGATCACAATTTTGAGGACAGCCTCAGCAACTTAGAGAGGCCCTAAACAACTTAGCAAGACCCTGTCTCAAAATAAGAAAATAAAATGGTCTGGAGATATAGCTCAGTGGTAAAAGGGCCCTGGGTTCAAACCAAAACCAAAACCAACCAAAAAAACCCCTCAAAATCCATACAAATTTTCAATACTTCAGATTGCAGGACAGAAATTTAAATGTGTTGGTGATGACCACACAAAGCAGACAGCAAGATTCTCCCAAATAACCAAAAAGTCTTATCTATGAATTCCCCCAGTTTTTGTGAATGTAAATATTAACTGAAATGCTATAAACCCTTTGAAAACTCCAAGAACCCCAGTTCTGGCCTGTCCCTTATTATTCCAGGATCATTTCCAAAATCAAAGTTACCAGAACAGCTTACAAATCAGATAGGGTTGAAAAGTAGATATAAACCCATGATTTTGTTTCTTTAGGGGGGCTTATATTTACATTTATACTTCGTGGACTCAAGAACACATATTTGGTGTAGACTGGCTTGAAGGAAAGAATTTTTTCATTAAAACAATTTTTTTTTTTTTGAGAAGGTCTCCCTATGTTGCCCAGGCTTGTTCCTGAGCTAAAGTCATTCTCCTGCCTCATCCTCCTGAGTAGCTAGCACATCTGGCTTGAAACAGTATAATATTGCCGATAATAACTTAAAAGACTAAAGACAATATAAAATCTGTCATTTGAATTTTTTAAATACCTTTCAAAATAAAGTTTAAGTACTGAGAATAACTGCACTATCTACATTAATTATCTGAACCCCTGATGTTCCAACTAGAGTGCTCAAGTGATGACTAATGGTTGGGTGGCCTGGTCCACAGAAATTAGAAAGGAGAAATATTCCATCTCGAATTATTTAGGTTCTGATCCTTAGCAGCTGGCTTCAGCAGTGGGGAAGACCTGCATCCAGGGGCCGGGAACGTTGTGCATCTAGTCTAGGCGCAGTCACGTGCGTGAACACAACTGTCAGAGCTCAGCGGAGGAGCACCTCTTCACCTCTGTGCATTTTATCCAGAGTCAAGCTCCATAAAAATTGGGATGTGCAAAAAAGGGGCAAAACTGCAGCATTCAAGGTAGGGCAGTGGGAAGAGGGCGGAGTCCCCGCTCCGGAAATGCTCCCTACGTGTTGTCTGTGCAACAGTGTACTTAGGAGCCAGCCAGGGGATGCTCGCGGGTTCTGCTACGCGGTACGCAGGACCGAAAAAAAAAAAGAAAAAAAGGAAAATGACGATGATAACGATGATGAGGTGCACTTAAGCTGAACCCAAAACAGAGCTCCTGAATCAGCGGCGCGCGGCCGCCGGCCAGGCACGTGCGGGGCGCTCCCGACCGCAACGCTGCCCCGGAGCCGGCGGGGACTCGGGGGTGCGGGGGCCGAGCTTACCGGGGGCCCGCAGCCGCCCCAAGGACTGCGCGGGGGCACCCCGACGCGGGACGGCGGGTCACCGGGGTCAGGGGCGGCTCCTCCCGGCCCGGCCCCGCCCGACTGACCTGTGACGCTGGCCCGGGTGACGCGCTGCACCACGGCCTTCATGGCGGCGGCTGGGGCGAGTGGGGCGGCGCCGCGCTCTGTCTGGCCTCGCGACTCAACGGGCGACTCCACGGCCGGCGCCCTCTGCGGGTGACACCCGGAAGCGCGCCCAGTTCGACCAGGTCGGCAGAGGCCCGCCCACGTCAGCCACGCCCACCCGCCGATTGGTCCCGCCTACGTCAATCACGCCTACCAGCGACCTAACCCCAACCCCGCCCGTCCTCGATAGGCCCCGCCCCATCAACAGCAGAGCTCCGCTCAAGCTCTTGGATCCTAGGACGCCTGGCCAAGCCTCCCACCCCTCTCCAGACTCTACTCTTCCCAGATTGACCACATTCCCCGTACTGCTTTTTTTGGTTTTTTGTTTTTTGGTTTTTTTTCCCATCCCCAGTCCTAATAACCCGATTATTGCTAAGTCCCAACTTTGTCCTGAGCCCTACACCTGTGTTTCTCCTTCCTCTTTCCCACTCTGTTCCAGATGCTTCCAAATTCCTCCCTTCCCTTCCTGCCTCTGCAGCTAGTCAGATACCAAATACAAAAGGATCTGCTACTAAAATAACCATTTAATTGTAAGTATTATAAGTAGTTATTTGATTTATTCATGTCATAATGGTAAATAGGTATATGATTCTAGAATTCTAACTCCTCCTACAATACTAACAATTAGCCCTCTCATGGTGTTGTTACGGAATTTGAGTAAGACTATGCAGAAGTGCTTGGAATGTGCAACTATTACCCTAACAAATTATTACCATTGGTAAAAATAATCCATTTCTATAGCTCAATGGAAGAGCATGTTCTTAGTGTGCAAAAAGAAAAGAAAGGAAGAGACAGAAAAAAAGATTGATTTCACCTCAGTGTGTCTTCACCTTGAAGGCCTCTAAAAATAGTATGCTAGAATGTAAAATACTGAGTTCAAATTACCTTAATGAAGTGGTCAAAGTGAACATCATAGTAATGAGAAATCCCAATATTGCATTGTTCCGGAAAAACACCATGTCAATCTGTTTTGGGTTTTTTTTGTTTTTGTTTTTGTTTTTTTCCTACCAGGGATTGAAACCAGGAGCACTTAGCCACTGAGTCACATCCCCAGCCTTTTTATATTTTTTTATTTTGAGATAGGGTCTTGCTAAGTTGCTTAGGGCCTTGCTAAGTGCTGAAGCTGGCTTTGAACTCACAACCCTCCTGCCTCAGCCTCCCTAAGCTGCTAGAATTAAAAGTGTGCACCACTGTGCCTGGCCACAATGTCAATCTTAAGGTACTTCTGCCAGAAAAAGAAATGTATAACCCGAATTCAATCTTGAAGAAACATCAGACAAACCTAAATTAAGAACTTTCTAACAACTAGTCTGGATTCCTCCAGTGTCATGGAAAAGAAAATCTAAGGGACTGTTCCAGATTAAAGGAGACTTTCATAGAGACAAAAAAACTACATATGATCCAGGAAACTGGGTTGCATCCTGGCCCAAAAAATGGGGGGAGGACTTCATTGTCAGGACATTAATAATAAAAACCCCCTTGGAGTTGATAAATCTCTAAAATAACTTGCTGAATTCAGAAAAGCATTATACCCACAATTATGGTTTTATTATAAAAGATATAAATTGGGACCAGCCAAATGAAGATTCACATGGGACAAGGTCTGTGAGAGTTCCAAATGTAGAGCATCTGTTCTCTCTCCCTGTGGAATCAGGTTTCTTCACCCTTGAGCACATCAGCATGTTCACCAACCAGGAAACTGAAGCTTCAGTGTCCAGGATTTTAACTAGGGTTTCATCACCTTAAGTGTCACTGAGTCATTAGCTACTTGGTTGAACTCAATCTCTAACTCCACCCTCTGCCCCCCTGCAGGTAGGGATAGCTCCAAGTTCCAGCACTCTAATCACACAATTTGGTCTTTCCAGTAACCAGTTCTCATCCTAGATGATTCTTGTTAATATAAACTCAGGTATTATCAAGGGGTTCATGTGCGACAGATACAATCCTATCACTTGGGCAAGAATTTTAGAAGTTCCGTGCCAGAAACCCAGAACAATGACCAAGCTTTTCATTATATCACAGGGATGGAAATCCTAAATTCCATTTTAAATCCTTTAACTTGGTTCCTGAGGCTGGCCTTAAACATGTCATGTTCCAGCCGAGCGCGGTGGCACATACCTGTAATCCCAGCAGTTGGGAGGCTGAGGCAGGAGGATCGTGAGTTCAAAGTCAGCCTCAGCCACTTAGCGAGGCCCTAAGCCACTCAGTGAGACCCTGTCTCTAAATAAAATACAAAATAGGGCTGGGGATGTGGCTCAGTGGTTGAGTGCCCCTGGATTCAATCCCCAGTACAAAAAAAAAAACAAAAAACAAAACAAAACATGTCATGTTCCTGCCTCACCCTCCCAAATCACTGAGATTACTGGTGTGCACCACGGTGCTCCTTGAGGGCCTGGCTCTGATCCCCAGCACTGCATAAAAGAAAAGAAAAATCTTCTATTTTAACTATTTGGAATACAATACAGTATATTAACTATAGTTATGATGCTATGCAGTAGAATACCAAAATTTATTTCTTCTTCTGATACTTTGTATCCTCTGACAAATATCTGAACTTTCTCCATTCACTTACCCTCAACCCTACCTCTGGAAACCACTTTTCTACTCTCTTTTTGCAGTTGAAATATTTTAAACAAGAAGGAAATGTATTCCGATATATTTTTAAATATATGCAAACTGGGTGTGCTGGCACACCTGTAGGCCCAGCTAATCTGGAGACTGAGACAGGATGATACCTTGAGCCTAGGAATTCAAGACCAGTTTGGGCAAGAGCCCATCACTAATATATAAATATATATATACATATACATATGTATATACATAAACACACACACACATACATATACCTACATATATACATACATATGTGTATATATATGGACATGTACTATATATAATATTTGATGCATAAATGCAAAGCTCAAATTCAATTAAACTCGGAGCCATTTGTCTCCCTGCTATGGTATGAATATAGTTTGTCCTTTCCAAAACTGAAACTGAAACTTGTAGCACTGTTGGAAAGTGGGGCCTACTAGGAGGTGTTTGTCTCATGAAGGCAGAGCACTCATCAATAGATTGGTGTCTTTCTTGAGGGAATAAGTTCACTGTTGTGGGAGTTCAGTCTGCTTTTCCCTACATGTACCTGCTTGCGCTTCCACTCTTTGAAATGAGTTGAAGCAGCATGAAGCTCTTAGATTTCCCAACCTTCAGAACTGTGAAATGAAATAAACCTCCATTCTTCATAAATTACCTATGTGAGATATTTTGTTATAGTAACAGAAAACAAGCTAATACACTCCCTAAAACACAATCTATAAAGACAGAAATCAAATGGAGGAGTGGTGACTGACCTCAAGGAGTGGAAGTGCCAGAAAACTAAGAGCCTAAAAAGGGTACACTGATGAGAAGCCAGATATTTAGCTGAGAAACATAAAAGGTCTCAGGAACTGAAAGCAACAGGTAGAATGGAGATAGAGATGGAGGTAGGCTGCACAAAGAGGGACATTCAAGTCTGCAGAAGCAACTCCCAGACTCCCAGGTGCCCTCCCTCACTCCCTGTACTTCGCTTGGGAGAGACACAAGGATTCTGCTCTGGTAATCCTCATGAATGTTAGCCAGAGCAAGGATGGGGCTATGGCACTAGAATAAGTGGAATCTTTGCTTTAAAAAGCATCTCAAGCCCCTCCCACCCCTTGCCTAGGAGACTGGAGAGAGAACTCTTCTCTCCAGTACTGAGCTATAGACATTGGCGATTCAGTTGCTTCCAATTAAAATTAAAATCTGACTTCCTGTCAACAGAGGACATTTATCATAGTATTTCAGGCCTGCCATTTTGCAAACATCCTTCCTACCTTTGGAAAACTTCCCATCTTAAAAGTCCACACAGCTCTACCTTAAAAGCCAGTTAGTGCCCAAACCTTCGACCAACACACCATAGATTAAGTATCTCCACAAGAAACAGATTCAGAGGCAAGTGATAATAAGTATGCTGCTCTAGGTAACCATTCTGGGGTGCAGTCCTCCGAAATCCCCTGCTGGAGATTTCGTACTGGAGGCAGGGTCCTGGCAGGAACAGCTACCGCCAGCCAACATGACCCCCATTGTGCCTGATTGTAGGGTTAGTCTCACTGGGAATACCATTCCTGGCTGCAATGTCATAACCAAGAAAACCATAGGTTTCCTTGATGTTTCTTTCAATTCTGGGAGTTCCCCTATATCTCTTCCAAAATTCCTTTTCAGCAAGAACTGGAGATCCTTGAAGCTCCACAGAACTGGAGCGCCATTAAGAACCCTAACTATTAGCACTACCTGTGGTAGAAAGCTGGTCATAACCCACCCACCCCCAATCTGCAAAAGGTTTTCAAATTGATGACTGTCTAATGAAAAGGGAGAGTACACAAATTTGTCCGACATAAGACAGACAGCAAAACACATAGCAGAAAGGAATTTGTAGTACAGTGCAAGGAGAAATAATAAAATACTTTCAGTGTGTATATATATATGCACTGAAAATACTGTATTCACCAATGAATAGGATACTACAGAAAATGAAAGCAAGAAAGAGCTCTTGAAATTTAAAAATGATAATCAATATTAAAAATGTTATTAAGGACCATGCACAGTGGCACATGCCTATAATCCCAGTGGCTCAGGAGGCTGAGGCAAAAGGATTGCAAGTTCAAAGCCAGCCTCACTCAGCAACTTAGTGAGACCCTAAATAATTTAGCAAACTCCTATCTCGAAATTCTGGTTCAGTCCCCAGTACCAAAAAAAAAAAAAAATGTAATTAAGGGCTAGAGGTGCCACTGGTAAAGCACTTGCCTAACACTCACAAGGCCATGGGTTCAATCTCTAGCACTGAAAAAAAAAGGGGGGTGTTCAATTTACAAGTTGAATTATAGAAGACATATTTGCTTATTTTTTAATGTCTGTTTCCCCCACTAAACAGTAAAATTCCATGAGAACACTGTTTTGTTTATGTAGGGCAAATATACAGAGCAGTGCGGGCAGAGTAAGGGCTCAGCAAGTATTTACTGAATGTGAAAAATTATGCAATAGATCTCTCCAGAATATGCCACTTTGGCATTAAAATTATTTTGAGCTAAAGACATTTGAAGAACAGCAGGTACAGGAAGGGTGCTATGACCTCCCATTTTCCCTTTGCAAGAAGGAGACAAAACTCTTATATGGAAGACACTGGACCACGAGGAACCATTCTTAGAGATGGAGAGTGGAAGTCAGGAGAATTCTGTGCAGCAGTCCTCGTTTAAATTATTCATCTTCCACTGGGCACAGTGGTGCACACCTGTGATCCCAGCAGCTTGGGAGGCTGAGGCAGGAGGATCACAAGTTCAAAGCCAGTCTCAGCAGCTTAGACCCTAAGCAAGACTCTATTTCTCTAAATAAAATATAAAAAAGGTCTGGGGATGTGGCTCAGTGGATAAGTGCCCCCAGGTTCAATCCCTGGTACCCCCCAAAAATTATTCATCTTTGGACATCTATATATTTTAGCTACTTTTCTACAATCGTTTGTCTTTGTTCAGCCCAACATACAGTATAAGGACTTAGGTTTTGCCACTTATTTGGGTCTCCAATTTCCCAAGGAGGCTTCCACATACAAATAAATATCTATATGTTTTTCGCTAATCTGTCATATATCATTTAATTCTCAGACCCAGCCAGAAACCCTAAGAAAGTAAAGTTTTACCTCCTCTACAAATGTATAAGTGATGAATGACTCTCTTCCCAAAAAAGTAGAACAAAATAGTCAAAAGAAATCAATAAATAGTTAAGAAAAGTTATTAAATAATGAAAAACAGACCAGAATGTCTATTAGGAATTCCAGACAAACATGAAAAAAAAGTTAAAATGTCAAGGAGTTCCTAATGAAAAAATTCCCCACAATTAAATGTTTCAATAAATTAAGAGTCCACCGAGCAATCAGTCTAATGAATCTTTTGAAAGCCATATTAGGTGTATCGTTGAGCAATTTCAGAACACTAGAGATAAAGAGCATCCTAAGATCTTCCAAAGAGGGGGAACAGGAGGAGAAAGAAGGGAAAAATAAGAAGTGGGGATGGAGAAAACAGGTCATAATCAAAGGATTAAGACTTCTCACCTACAGTATTGAAATTACTAGCATACAAATGATTGACACTTTCATAATCCTGGAGGAGAATATGACTATCAAACTTTCAATTCTAGACTCAGGCCCACTAGAAATGAAGTGTGAGAACAAAAATGAAGACATTTTCAGATATGAAACAATTTTCAAAAAAATATACACCCTTTTTTAAATTTATGAAGGCATGGAACGAAGAGATTATTATTGAATCTCAAAGGAAAGAGCAAAGAAAATAGTGTGTGAAGCAAACTGGGATGATCAGTTCAAACTGTAGCAGGAAAAAACGAGCTCCCCACCACCAAAAATTTTTTTAAAAAAAGGGAACTGATAAAGAGCTGGACATTTTTGTGTGGGAAATTATATTGAGAAGTTAGAGGGCATAGAAAGAATGGGAATGGTAGGTAAGCACCAAGAGAATTAAAAAACAAAAAAAGATGTAGTTAACTTCAGGAAGAAAAAAGTTATATAAAGAACATAATTATAACCAGGCATGATGGTGTACCCCTGTAATCCCAGCTACTTGGGTGGCCGAGGCAGGAGAATCTCAGGTTGGAGGATAGCCTGGACAATTTAGCAAGACTATGTCTCAAAATAAAATTAAAAAATGACTGGGGATGTGGCTCAGAGATAGAGTACTTACTGAGTATATGGGAGAGTCTGGATTCCATCCCCAGTACTGGGGGAAGAGTAGTGATAAACTACATTTGCATAGTTAAAGTAAGTTAGATATTTATTATCATTTCAGCTAAAGTATGTGATAGCCTTATTGGGAAGACAGTTGGAAAGGCAGTATTGGAAAAAAGGACCAAATCCTCATTAACAAATCCCAGGTTGAGAAAGGGTTTAGCAGGCCCAAGCAGGGGACAGGGAATGATCAAAGTCCTACATGGAGCGCACAGGAAGCTACTTTAGTGGCAAAGTCTACTTGGTATCACCATCTCAGCAGGAAAGTACCTTGAAGACCATGTGGCTCAACTTCCATGGATATGGAAACTGAAGCCCAGAGAGGATTTATGAAATGGAAGAATCTCTGCCTGTATTGAAAAGTCTGCACCCAAACAGAAGCCTCCCAGGGCCAGTGTGTGGCACTCCGTATGGTGCCAAGCAGTGGATTCCTGAGTGGAAGAGATTGCTGCAGCTTCCCTGCCCATCCCTGCCTGGTCCCCCTCACACCTCAAAGCAAGGCCAGCTGACCAGGTCTCACCTGCATTGAGGGAGAATGCAGCTGAATGGAACATCCTGAAAGCTGAGTGCCCACCTGCTTAGCATGGAACAAATGCATTGCTGATTCCACTTGACACTTCTTCCAAGAAATTCAGCAAAGCTAGAGCATTCACAGAAAATTAGTGAGACTTACTATTCCTTCATCTTCAACTTCCAGGAGCAGAGACTATTATCTTAAAATGCTTCTCTGACTGTAATGCCAGTTACTCAAGAGGCTGAAGTAGGAGAATCACAAGTTCCAGGCCAACCTGGGCAATTTAGCAAGACCCCATCTCAAAATAGTTTTTAAAAGGCTGGAGGTGAGCCAGGTACAGTGATCTACATCTGTAATCCTATCAACTAGGAAGCCTGAGGCAGGAGGATATCAAGTTGGAGGCCAGCCTCAGCAACTTAGTGGGGCCATATCTCAAATAAAAAAACAATAAGGGCTGGGGATAAAGTGTCCCTGGGTTCAATCTCCAATAGGAAGGAAGGAAAGAAAGAAAGAAGGAAAGAAGGAAGGAAGGAAAGAAGGAAGGAAGGCAGGCAGGCAGGCAGGTGGACATGATTGAAAAGTCAAAAAATTGTAAAAACTTATTTAGAAATATGAACACACCAGAAAAAAATAGCTAATAGTTGAAAATAGGGAGGGCAAAGGAAGAACTGGGTTTTTTTTGTTGTTAACTTTTGAGCACCATTTTATTTCTTAAAATACATTTGTTGTTTTGATAAAATTTTTAAATTAAAGAAAGCCATGCTTGAGGTTGGGGATTAGCTCAGTGGCAGAGTGCTTGCCTAGCACACACAAGGGCCTGGATTCAGTCCTCGGCCCTGAAAAAAAACAAACAACAACAACAAACAAAAAACAAAAAACAAGAAAGCCATGCTGGTTAATGGTGTTGGAATCCATTGGAAGTAACTGAAGTAGAGACAAGGAGAGTAGGGAATAGAGGCAACATGATTAAAGGAATGGAGGATTAAACTGGGGAAGCGGCAAAGGGAATGGGGAGTAGGGGATAGAGTGAAATACAGCCAGACACTGCACCACGATGAAAGTCTTTATGTAGGACAGTAGTTCCATAAGATTATAATGGAGCTGAAAAACTTGCCCAGTGAAATAGTAGCTAAAGAAAAGGCTAGAGAATAGAAAACTGTGTTAAAAGCAAAAGAATCCCCCAAGAAAATGCACAACTAGTGGTCTAGTAGCTTTTGAAGACCTTGACAAGCTTTGTATTTTGAAAACATGGACACCAACACCCAAAGGTCTTCATTAATAGAAGTGCTTTTCATGTTATCTGCTTACAAGCAAATCTACCATTTAAAAAAAAGAAACTAAATAAATCACCATGGACATGTATTTTGGAAAAGAGCAACATCACTGCAAGAACAGTATCAGGCAGGTCCTTCAGGAGGTGCTCCAGAAGAAAGCAATGTCACCATAGGAGGTGACAGCTTCATGTGTCATTGGCCCTGAAGATCATCCAGGAGAGGAGGAAGATACTGATATATTGATGATCCTGACCCTGAGTAGGCACAGTTAATGTGTATGTTTAAACAGAAAAGCTAAAAATTTAAAAATGTTTAAATAGAAGCACATAGGATAAAATATTTTGCCAGGTGCAGTGATGCAAACCTGTAATTCTAGCAACTCAGGAGGCTGAGGCAGAAGGATTGCAGGTTTAAGACCCACCAAGGCAACTCAGCAAGACCTTCCTCAAAATAAAAAATAACATGAAAATAAAGGGCTGGAGATGTAGCCCAGTGGTAGAGGGCTCAGTATTGGGAAAAGAAATCAGAAAATATTTTTGTACAACTGTACTGTGTTTCAAGTGTGTTCTTACAAAAACGTCAACAAAGTTTTATATTTTTAAATTTAAACCTGATATGGTGGCCCACTCCTGTAATCTCAGCAACTCAGGAGGCTCAAACAGGAGGATCATAAATCCAAGGCCAGCCTCAGCAACTTAGCAAGACCCTACCTAGAAGTAAAAAGTAAAAAGGGCTGGAGATGAAGCTCAGTGGTAAAGTGTACTTGGGTTAAATCCCCAGCCCCCACCCTCAAATGTTTATAAAGTAAAAAAGTTACAGTAAGCTAATTTGTTATTAAAGAAAAAATTTTTTCTAACTTTATGTAGCCTAACTGAACAGCATTTTTAAGTTCACAGTAGTTCACGGTTATGTCCCGGGCTATGCATTCACTCACCACTCACCACTCATTGACTCAGCCAGAGCAACTTTGTCTTGAATGCTCTACTCAGTAGTTGCCTCGTATAGGTGTATCATTTAAAAATATTTTTTGTGTATTTTTACTGTGTAGTTGTTTAGAATACCCTTGTGTTATCACTGCCTACAGTATTCAGTATAGTAACATGTGGTACAGTTTTGTGACCTGAGATTAAAAGGTGACAGACCACACCAGCAAGGGTTGTGAAAATCTCTTACAATGGTGCAATCACCTAGCAACACACTTCTCAGAATATGTGCATAATTAAATGACACACAGCTATATTTGAGTAGTTTTACATATTTTCTGAAAAAGTTTGTGTGTGTTTGTGTGTGTGTATCTGGAAAATTTCAGCTGTGAACACGTGGACTTGTTTTGAGAATATTGTTTTAATATCTTATTCAATTTCCTCAATGGGTATAGAACTACTCACTTTTTCTATTTATTACCTTGAAAAAACTTAAAATTACATTTTAAAGAAATTTGCTACTTTTATCTAAAGGACTGACTTATTGGAATAGTCTGTTTTACTTCCTCCTTTAAGAAAAATAACTATTTGAGGTAGAAATGACAGACTGGGGGACTAGAAGAGTGAGAAGGAACAGGAAAAGGGAAAAGTCTGCAATGATGGTTTCTGATTTTAACAACTGAATATTCTAAGGAAGAGAAGAGTAAGTTTGTGGTAAAAATAGCAATTTAAGTGATGGATGAGTTTGAGGTAGCTTAAGAACATCCAAACAGCCAAGCTAGATGGATATGGATTTTGAGATTAGAGATGTCTGGGTTTAAATGAGAAGTATAGGGAAATTAGGTCTACCCATAAACTCAGCAAAATCCCAAGAAAATTAACTAAAAATTAATTAATGTGCCCTTGGGTCACACTAGTTAATGGAGCCTGGGTAAATTAACTATCTGGTGAGAACAGAAGTCCAAGTTTATCCTAGGTGTGACCTATTAATGCCTCTCACCTGCCAGATGTCAGTCCCTCAACCATTTGCCTTTCTTGTTTCTCTGGAAATCACTGAAGGTGGGAATGTTTTCTCTCAGGTTCATGCTGTAGTTCCAGTCTCCCATACTTCTGATTTGCTTCTCACCTTCTCTGTGTACCACTGTCTGCTGTTTCTTGCTCAACGGTTTAATGCTAACCAAATTGACCCAACATACCCAAATGGCACTGACCCAGACTTGATCTCTGATATCACTTGAAAAGTTGAGCTGTTACTTGCTATTTTGGAATCTTTGTCATTTAGGTTGACTGCACCAAAGCAATGCTCAGTCCACCCATATGGTGAAACTGACAAATGAAAAATCAAGATGAGGGTTTGAAGGTTATAGTGCTGTAGAAGAATCCAGCAACACTTGATTCCTGCCTTATACACATTCCTATACCTCACAAGGTCTCAAATAGCTATGAACAAGAAAACACTACCCAAATTAGAAATGAATGCCACTATATTAATAACTGAGGCAATACTTAATAATCTACAAGGCAGGGATCTGATAAAAGCTTACCTGTGGCTCTCACAAGGGTGGAAGTCAAAGTGGAGTGAGGAAAGGCTAATCAGAACTTAGCGCTGCAGCTGGGAAGCAGTGTCTTCTGAAGCTAACTCTATTACTACAGAAAGGGAAGAAAAAGCAGCTGATGTGCAGCAGGAAAATAAACAAGGCAGAGAGCCCAGGTAGGCTCAGTGTGTGGCTGCTTCCTCTCCAGTTCCTAGTGTCAGGCCCTCTGAAGACCTCAACATACCCTCTGCTTTAATTCTGTGTTCCAAATGCACTTTTGATTTAAGCTCACTTGGGTGGATTTGCTGCTTGCAACCAAAAGTGACCAGTGAGAATGTCACTCTCAGTTTTTAGAACAGAACTAGTCAGAATTTAGTTGGCTTTTAAACCATACCTCCTGCTAAAGGAATAGAGATCTTGCACCAACTCTAAAAAACTGGTCAAGTCTACTTTAGTTCAAGAGTTCATAATATTCTTACCCAGAACCCAACAGTACTCAGAGAGCTGCTGTGAATCCCAAACTAACCATAAAGATTTTGTTAAATCTCTGTGTGTGTGGTACTGGGAATCAAACCCAGGGTTTCATGCATGCTAGGCAAACACACTACCACTGAGTCCTGAATCTTATCCTTGTAAGGACCACTAAGGCTTTGTTTAGTAGCAACATGAAAAAAATGAAGTTACATGAAATAATTTCAGGAAACTGAGCTTATGGAAACTCTCAATGTGAAATTTCAAACCAACTTTTCACTCATGTAAAACTAGAAGAATATTTCTTAAATTATTTAAGTTTAATTTCTTTCAAAGAAATATTTATTACATGGTACATGATTATTTTATAACAAAATTAAATCAAATATATACTTTTCACAAACATAAGATGAAAATCAAGTCATCTAACAAATTTAAATGCTGAACCAAAGTTCTTATTTTCAGAACTCATCAGTCAATCATGATTCCGATCCAGAACCACCAGTCCATGATTTCAAATAGTTGAGGATCTTTGAAGTAAATGGAACAAAATCTTCTTTATATGTGACAATCGTTTCCACATAAAACTCTTTTGGGGACTCAGGTATTTGGCTTGTGGAGACATCCTTCTGCTCTACTTCATCACCTTTAAAAAGAAAGGAACACCTCAATTATTAACTTATGAAGCAATCATTAAAGTCCTGGAAATAAATTAAGGTAAGAATTATACCATCATATGCCTGTATTTCTTTCTTTAAAACACAAAAAAGACATGAGAGGAAAGAGGAGCGGGGGTATGAAAAATGGTGCAATGAGACAGACATCATTACCTTATACATGTATGATTACATGAATGGTATGAATCTACATCATGCACAACCATAGAAATGAAAAGTTGTACCCCATTTGTGTACAATGAATCAAATGCAGTCTGTAAAAATAAAAAGAAAAAAAGAAAGAAAGAAAGAAAGAAAGAAAGAAAGAAAGAAAGAAAGAAAGAAAAGGAAAAGAGAAAGGAAAGGAAAGGAAAAGAGAAAGGAAAGGAAAGGAAAAGAGAAA
>JAJEJO010004566.1:188180-210775 GCA_020662805.1 Glaucomys volans | reverse complement strand
AAAGGAAAGGAAAGGAAAAGAGAAAGGAAAGGAAAGGAAAAGAGAAAAGAAAGGAAAGGAAAAGAGAAAAGAAAGGAAAGGAAAAGAGAAAAGAAAAGAAAAGGAAAGGAAAGGAAAGAAAAAAATAAAAAGACTATTCAGAAGGTTGGGGCAGTAGGATTTCAAGTTTAAGGCCAGGTGCAGTAACCTGGTGAGAGACCATGTCTCAGAATTTAACACATTGTTTTAAAAGGGCTGGGGATATAATTCAGTGGTAAAGCAACCCTGAGTTCAATCCTCAGTACTGAGAAAAAAGGAAAAAAAGTAAGGAAAAACATGATGACTAGATATTAAATACTTAATACTGGATGTGTGTACCTTTAGACCACTGATAATATTCATGAACAAATGACACTTTCAGCATGGGTTTTACTACAACTTCATTGACATATATATACTATACCATACAATTAACTCACTATTCTATATCATACAATTAACTCATTTTAAAAGATACAATTCCCCTGGCTGGTAGGGAGGCTGAGGCTGGAGTATCAACAAGTTCAAAGCCAGCCTCAGCAACTTGGCAAGACCCTGTCTCTAAATAAAATATAAAAAGGGCTGGGGATGTGGCTTTCCTGGGTTCAAGCCTCAGTACCGAACAAACAATTCAATGGTTTTTAATATATTCAGATTTGTGCAATCAGCGATTCTGGAGTATTTTCATCCAGTATAAAACAAAACGAAACAACAAAAACCCCATACCTGTAGCAGTCACTCCCCATTTTTTCCCACACCCCTGGCAACCACTCTAACCAACTTTTCATCTCTACAGATTTCCAGCATTTATTTAATGACTGGGGGATTCCCTAATCAGCCCAGGAACTGGGAAGATCTTAACAGTCCTCGGGTGCTAAAAAGCCTAAAATTAATTGCTCGCCATATGCGTCGAGGGCTGAAGATTCAAAGCATCACTTGGTTAAGCTGCCGTGCCAGGTCTCTGAAAGTCCCTCTTGGACTTTACAAATTTATTTAATTCAATAAACAAGATTTAGGTAACAGTATTTTAAAAGCAGCTGCTGACATTTAGTTCTTTGCAGAGTCCACTGTAACAAAAGGCTCTCCGCCACCGCTTCGTCCAGTGCCGCAGAATGAACTGGAACCTCAAAGCCAGGACAAACTTCGCCCGCGACCCCGTGGGGACGCCTCGGAGGCGGCGTGTCAGGAGGCAGGCCTGGGGAACGCTACCTGGTGGCTTTTTTTTCTGGCCGAAGTAAAACACGGAACCCAACAGTGTCCAGGTGCCCAGTGCGTAGACCAGAGACATCCGCCGGTACCAGGCCGCGGCCCGCTCCGGGTGCATGGCGCCGTCCCGCCTGCGGCCCAGGACACTGCAGCGGGCCTTGGTCCCTCCGTTAGGGGAGCCGCCGCCACCACCGGTGAGAAAGGCCCCGCGGCCACTTCCGGCTCTGGCCGCGATGCATCTTGGGGCGTGTAGTTCGGACGTCGCTCTCCACGCGCACGTCTGCGCAGGGGAATGCGGGGGTCTGAGACTCGGACGGGAAGCTTCGCGCTAGAGACGGTACAACCGCGTGGTGGAGAGCAGGTGCTAACTTTTCAGAACGGAAACCTCTCACGTGCAAAATCGCAGTGCCGTTCTTATAGAACTCAGATGGTGTTTGAAAAGGTTAATTCCATTTTTCTTCCACTTGGCATATTTTCGAGCGTACCACTTCTCTCTCGCCGCCCTCTTCATTCATTTTCCTGTCTGGAACTCTGGGTGAACTTTGGGTACCTCCAAGTCAAAGCTCATCTTTCCACGGTGCTCTGGATCACATTCTTCAACCTCCAAGGGGCCCTCCCCATCAATTACACCCTAATGCCCACCCCGCACTCATTTGCATTCTATTGACTTATCTTTCATCATACAAACCGTGCCCTTGTCTCAAAAGATGAAAACATTGTTGATTCCATGCACCTTCAGCGTTTAAACTTGATTTCTAAAGAGCATTTGACACTGCCACTGCCACCTGCCTCTCTCTTTTCAACACCTGAGAAACATTTTCAGCTAAGCGAGGTGGTGCTCTGTTAATCCCCACTGCTCCAGGGGCTGAGGCAGGAAGACCTCAAATTTGAAGCTAGCCTGGGCAACAGACCCTGCCTCAAAATGAAAAGGGCTGGAGATGCAGCTCAATGGGAGAGCGCCCCTGGGCTCAATGTCCAGTAGGGGAGGCAGGGTGCAGACGGCAGGAATTTCTTGTGGTATCCTTCAGGATTCTTCACATTGCCCACCCTTTGAAAACTGGCATTCTACATCTACAAAACTCTAATTCTAAAAGGATCATTGGCTTAAATGTGAAGGCTAAAACCATAAACCTAGAAGAAACATAGGAGAAAATCCTTGCCACCTTGGTAGCAAAGATTTCCTAGAATACGAAAAGCATGATTCACAAAGCAAAAATTGGTAAATTGGACTTTTTCAAAATTAGAACTTTAGCTCTTAACAAATCACAGCAGAGAAAACAGAATAACATTATTGAAATTCATATATCTGACAAGGATATATATGTATTGCAGAATGTTAGAGGACTCCTTACAACTTAATTACAAAAAGACAACCCAACTAAAAAACAGACAACACATTTGAATTCAATAAAAGATGTACAAATGGTCAATAAGCACAGGAACATCAGCTATCACAGAAATGAAAATTAAAGCATCTGTTAACATAATTGAACTTAGATTGAGAATACAGAAAGTTGCAAGAATTTGGAGAAGCTGAAACTCTTTACTGGTGGGAACACAAAATGTTAACAAACTCTTAGCAAAGCTAGCGGTTTGTAAAGCTGAACGCGTACCTACCACACAACCCACATTCCATTCCCATTTACCCAAAAGAAATGAAAACCCGTGTCCACAAAAACATGTATATGGATGTTAAATTTTATTCATCGTAGCAAAAAAGGAAATCACTCAAATGACTATCAACTAATGAATGTATAAATGAAGTGATATACTACTTGACAATAAAAAGGAAGAATCTCAAATGGATTATGAAAGACACCAACCACAAAAGAAGTCAGACATAAAATTCTAAAAAACTCATTTTCATTTTCTTACAGAGCACTCATTACCTTCTAAGGTCATTTACTTCTCTTTTATTATTTGTTGGTCTTCCCTAACTAGAACATAAACTCTATGGAGGCAGGAGTATTGATATCATTGGGTATATTCCCAGCACCTAGAAGACTACTCTATACAGAGCAAATACTGAATAGTTACTTGTTGACTGAATGAAATAATGGGGCCAAAGTCCTGACAAAATTATTTGGGGCCTAGAATTTCAGATTCTGCAATGTTGTCAAATATGAAAACAGAATAGACTTGCAGATATGCCTAGATCCAATGAATTATTTCCCATGTACTCATTTTAGGGAAAGTCATTTGAGATGGCAAAATGCCTTATGAGATAAAGGTAGAATGGAATTAATGCAGGATTCCAAATGAAAGAAATTCCTGGGTGACAGTTATGTACCCACTTCTAGAAAGCAACTGCACATCTGCAGCCTCTAAAGGAAAAAATGGACTTTGTTCAATAGAATTAGCTAGAATTTCTTAGTAATCAGAGAAAAAAAAATTACTTCTCTCAAAAAGCAACCCCAAATGAGAAACTCCAGGGAAAAGAAATCTAGCAAATCATAAACCAAAAGAGAAGCAAGCCAACATGTGGCATGATGAACACAGAAGAAAGTGACTTTGATTTTTGTCATTTGGAATGTTTCTTCAAGTGGCGTGGGGACTGAATGGAACACCAAACCTTCACCTGAACTGGACATGAACAGTATTTACATCATCACAACTGTGTAAATGTTCTTTATTAGCTTTCACAATCAACTTAGAGAAAAACAAAATTATGGTTATAGGCCAAAATACAGATTTTATTAATCTTGAAAATGTAAAAATAAAGGTATAGCTGACCAAACTGGAGGGTAGAGATAAAGGTCTTAATATTCTCATTCTATGAAAATACGAAAGATAACCTGCTAAACTTGAATACACCAACAAAAAACACAAGAGAAGGTCTGAAATTGTCAGAAGAGTAGGTCTAGGTTTAAGGAGTGGAGGGAATTGTTACTTGTTATAAGTTCTTTAGGACAAAGTGTTTGGACCATATATGCATATTACTTTGATTTAAAAAAAAAATACCTGTTCAAGTTATTTTACTTGGTACCTAAGATTGCATATTCATTGCTGTAGCCACTTATGCATTCTTTTTTTCCCCTCTCAGTCCTGGGACTGAACCCAAGGCCTTGTGCGTGCTTGGCAAGCACTCTGCCACTAAGCTACATTTAAAAAGATTTTATTTTGACACAGGGTCTTCCTAAATTGTCCAGGCTGGCCTGGAACATGTGATTTTCCTGCCTTAGCCTCCCATGTCACTGAGATTACAGATGTGCACCATCATGCTTGGCTTCACATTAGTCATTCTTGATGTCTTCCTGGGCTGGACTCTTGACATGAAAGTTACTTGTGAATCAGGGTAGCACCCCTCCACACTTCCTCAACAGAGTTTCACACATTTCATACTTTCCATTGATCTCAAAATCTGGACAGTAAATAAGAATTAAGTTCAGGAAATACCTTGAGGAAGTTAATATATACATACACAGAGATACCTTAGAAAATCAAATTTGTTACAATTAGCATTATTTTAGCTAACGTTTTCCTCCTCCAGATTTACTTCCTTTATGATCATTTAGACTTTCATCTGAACAAGCTGCCAAAATACATCACCTCTGATTGTATACAGACCCCAAAAACTTAGGATACAAAAAGCACATAAACATCTTCAAGTACCAAAACATTTATGACTTCACAATTTTATGGTACAGGAAGAGGGCACAAATAAAGAATACAAATAAATTATAATTTGAAGACTTACATACAAAACTTCCTTTGATTATTTATTAAAATCTGCCAGAAAAGTGAAAGGAATGTTATTAAGCATTTATAAACAATTGTGACCATAATCTGACAGTGTTTTCTTCAGTTTGCTGGCCTCATCCTCAGCCTAACAGGCACTGGAGACAGCCAGCTTCTTCAAATGATCCATGAATACCTGCAGGCTGACATCGTCAGTTAGGATGGGTGCTCCAGTTTCCTGAAATTTAATGATAAAGGCTTACTGACAGACACCTGAAAAGTGGTGAGAATTCACAAGTTATTAAATACCTTTCCACTTCAGAACACTCACAGGTCTCCCTCTGCTCCCCATTACCCCCATTCTCTGCCTTGCTAACTGCTATTACTTTCAACTGAAGCATAATTTCCTCTCAAAACCCATGGTTCACTGAGACTAGGCCACCACCCTACCCATTGAAGACAGTTTTGAGCATAGCCTTTCTACTTCTCTCTCTCATGGTTCTGAAGGCTCATCTGGAGTTGAGTTCCCCTCCAGGTATGAGCCCCCTGAGGCCCACACAGTCTCCTCCTGTGTATGCCCTACTACTCTGCCAGCATAGAACTGGAGCCCCAGCTCTTAAGTGCTCTGCTTATGATAGGAGCTTGAGAGTGATGTACTCATCACAGATGAGTAAGTCAGCATCTCCACTGACAGATGGATATTTGTAACATTGGAAAATGCTTATGATTTAATTAACACTGTGAAAAAAACTGGACAGAAACCTTGATTTGTAAAGAAATGGATAATTTACATATATTTAATATATATTATATTGTATTAATCAGATATAAATACAATATATAATATACATGATATATATAATATATATCATACATTATATTTACATATTTTATATATATATATACACACACACACAATATACATATATTACCTAGAAAGAAGCTAGAAATAGTAACTATAGGTAATTTTATTTTCCTTATTCTTTTTTCTAAATATTCAAATTTGTTGGGCGCGGTAGCACACGCCTGTAATCCCAGCACTTGGGAGGCTGAGGCAGGAGGATCTTGAGTTCAAAGCCAGCCTCAGCAACTTAGCAAGGCCCTAAGCCACTCAGTGAGACCCTGTCTCTAAATTAAAAAATACAAAGGGCTGGGGATGTGGTTCAGTGGTGGAGTGCTCCTGGGTTCAATCCCCAGTACCAAAATAAATAAATAAATAAATATTAAAATTTTCTAAAATGAAACTGTACTGTTACAGCTAGAAAAATGTAAACGTGATCAAAGTGTTATAAGAGGACTTCCAGTTCTGGAACTAGGAGTTGATAATGTAATTTTTTTCTATTCCTCCCCCACTAAATACAACTTACAACCCTGGACATTTTCTATAAATCAAATATCAGTAGACTTGGATGTAATTCAGTTGCAGAGCACTTGCCCAGCACATGCAGGGTCCTGGGTTCAATCCCCAATACTGGCAGGGATCGAGGGAGGCAAATAATCCAACTAGACTATGGACAAAAGATAGAAGAGGTTTCATCAAAGAAGATGCATAGATGGTAAAGAACCCACCTTTGTTGAATGAACATGAAAAGATGTTCAATGTCATTATTTATTAGGAAAATGTAAATTAAAACCACAATAATATACCACTATACAGCTATCAGAATAAGCAAAATAAAAACAATGATATGGTAATGCTAAACACTGGCAAGGATGCAGAGAAACTGGATGACTCATACATTGCTAATAGGGACGTAAAATGATATACTCACTCTGGAAAAATGTGGCAGCTTCTGTAAAAGCTAAATATGTAACCACCATATGACCTAGCAAATGTACTCCTGAGCATTCATCTCAAAGAAATGAAGCCCTATGTTAATAAATAAATAAATAAATACATACATACATACATACATAAATAACTAAGCCAGGCATGGCAGCACATGCTTATAATTGTAGCTCAGGAGGCTGAGGGAGAAGGATCACAAGTTGAAGAACAGCTTTGGCTACTTTACTTAGAAAGACCTTCAAAATAAAAAAGGACTGGGGATGCAACTTCTTGGTAGTGTGTGTGAGGCCCTGGGTTCAACTCCAAGCATTACAAAAAAAAAACAAAACAAAAAACTTTGTACGTGAATGTATAGCAGCTGCCCTTCAATGAATTAATAAACAAACAAGCTGGGACACATCTATATTTACTGTGGATTATAACTTGGCAAGTAAAAAGGAACAAATTGATACACGTAACGACTTGGATGAACCCCTATATAATTATGCTGAGGGGAAAAAAGTCAATTTCGAAAGGTTACATGCTGTGTGACTTCATATTTACAACATTGTTGGTGAACAGATTAGCAGTAGCCAGGTGTTAAAGAAAAGGTGTAGGCAGGAGGGTTGACTATAAAGTGTTGACTATAAAAAGGCAGTTGAGAGATCCTGTAGTGATGGAAATCTGCATTTTGACTATATTGATATCCTGCTTTGATACTGAATTATTATTTTGCAGGATTTTACCATAAGGGGAAAATGAGTAAAGATGTGGAAGATCTCTATTTTTTTTTTTTTTTACAACTGTATAAAAACAAGTTTTAAAAAGGTTCTAAGAAAATAGAATTTAAAAAGTCATATGTGAGAGAAAGACAAAGTGCTGGGAATAATTAGACAAAGGAGGAAGAAGGCTGAAAAGTGAAGAGAAGACAGAACCAATGGTGAGCAGGAGTTGCCCTGTGGTCTTGGGAGAGGACTAGCCATGTGTATGGGGAGAGCCAATTGGAGACACATTGTTGTGTTCTGTCCCTGCTGACCTTGACAAATGGACACTGTGGACTATGGAAGGAGACCCACATAGGTAGCTCCCCACTCACATCACCACTATACCAATTGAAGGGGTTTATTGTTTTTCTACTTAGCAAAATACCCAAGTTATTCTGTCTCTGAAATAAAAGAATCCCAATTTTTCTGACTTTAAAACAAGTTTTTTAAGAAGGAACGTGGTCTCCTCCATAAATACCTGACAATTTCTTACCTGTCCCCAAGCATACAGGTTATTGTGTGTCTGAGAAGGGTTCACTTTGGACAAAAGGAATCGAGCCTAAGAAAACAAACAAAAAATACCATTTAAAGATTAAAAATATTAATATTAGTGTAACTGAAAAAAGTAAGAAATTTTTTTCAATACTTTTTGGTTAAATTAGACTTTTTTTTAAATTGACCTGGAACCCCATCCTCAAAGACTCTGATGCTGGACCCAGGTCATGTTATTTTGTAAATTAATTTTTAATTTTTTATTTTTGTAGTTGTAGATGGACAGAATACCTTTATTTATTTGTTTATTTTTATGTTGTGCTAAGGATCAAACCTAGTGCCTTATACATGCTAGGCAAGTGCTCTGCCACTGAGTTATAGCCCCAACCCCAAGGGAGACATTTTTTATTGTAATAGAAACTTCCTTCCTTTCCTCTTTCCTCTTTCCTCTTTCCTCTCCTCTCCTCTCCTCTCCTCTCCTCTCCTCTCCTTCACCCCAACCCCAAGTTAGACATTTTTTATTGTAAGTTAGACATTTTTTATTGTAATAGAAACTAACTCACTCCCTTCCTTCCTTCCTTCCTTCCTTCCTTCCTTCCTTCCTTCCTTCCTTTTCTTCCTTCCTGAGCTTATTTCCTTAGCTTAAGCCATTGGCTCACCACTCATGAAGGATCTGAAACCATTGGTAATCCTATGCTTTTAATATCAACACATACTTTTAACAAATAGAATTGAGCTGGGGTTGTGGCTCAGGGGTAGAGTGCTTGCCTGGTATGTGTGAGGCACTGGGTTCGATTCTCAGCACCACATATAAGTAAGTAAATAAAATAGAGGTCCATCAACAACAACAACAACAAAAATAGTCAAGAGTTGGAAGATTACCTGTATGTCATCACATAAAATAGTAATTACCCTGTCTGGGTTTTTTTTTTTTTTTTTTTTTTTTTTAGGAAAAGGAAAAAACTTTTATTACTTTCCTAGCAAAGAGAATCATAGGGGACTCTTGTCCCAAAGGCTGTTATTCTGCCCTGTCAGCAGGAACAAGGGGCTTTTAAAGAGGTGATTCAAGAGGTGTTCTCTGTTGGAGTTGTAATTCACTTGTTAATTTGGGAGACAGTCATTTCTGAGATCTTCTGGTACCATCCCCAAAGTCTGGATTACTTCATTCCTATGGTGGGTATATACTCAAGGACAGCTAACTCTGTCTAAGATGGGGAAGAAAGGTAATCCTATTTCCCCTGAAACTAGGGACGGGGAGAGTCCTGTCTGGTTTTATAGCCATAAAAACAGATCATGAAACTGACAGAACATTAGAGCAAAAAACTCAGTTCACTCACTTGACTACCACCATGCTCTGTGTTGATGTAACGTGGCATTGGGAAGCGGGCTTGCAGAATTTCTTGAGCGTCATCCAATGGTGCCTGCAAAAGGTGCTTGAAGTTTTCATACTCAGGCATATCTTGATATCCAGCTTTCTGCCACTGGGCTATGGTCTATGTTAAAAAAAAAAGGAACCAAAACTGTGAGGAAATACTATGATGGCAGCCTTCATCAATGCTTGGACATTTCACCATTACCAGCATCCATAACTTGTTCCCAGTGAAGTCTTATGACAAAAATGAGAAGTTTCTGAGGGAAGCAAAGCAAAGTTGGTTAGGAGGAGGAGAAATAGGAGCCAGTAAACAGGTGCCTGTAAGGCACCACCTATGTAGTTCTCCCAGCCATCAGTTACACCTCATCTTCCCTTTCTAACTGTATACACTGACTAGTTAACAAAGCCCATGACTAGTAATACCAAGGAGCCATGGCCTCCTTTCTATCCCACTTCCACTATTATCACTCAGACTAGCCAGTCATCTCTTCATTCTTTGTAGGCTGGCTGCCTGCAAAGAATCTGTGCCCCCTTCTCTTTTCCTAACAGCATACACACATTATACCCCTCTTCTGCCATACAGTCTGGGTGGATCTGACCCATCCCCGTCCCTTGCTCCTCCTGAGTCCTGAGTTGGGATACTCTTGGCAGAGGAGATAAAAGCTGTAAGAAAGTAAGAGTGTTAATCAGGCAATGAAGAAAAGGCAACATAATAAACTATGGAAAATAAAGGTTATTTGTCTCCCCTACTGGGCTAAACACTTTGTATCTTATTCCTTTTTCTGTAGTCCTCAGAAATATCTTGTATACACAGGAAATCAAGAAATACCTATTAACTTATTTGTGTATCTTATAGGTAAATTAAAGTTCTCTCCTATTATTTTATAGATGCAAAAAAAAGAAAACAATGGAGAGGAAACAAAATAAGATATAGCAATTGTTCAATGTGTTAAAGCAATAGAACTGTGAATATGACACCAGAGGACCCTCTTTTCATGGCTCCTTCCACAGCCTGCTCTCCTCTTCTTCTCAAAGTTGTCAGTTAGCATTCCCCAAGTCTTCATTTTTTACTGACTGGTGACCTGGAGGAAATGCCTATAAGTTCACTTGGGTCCAAGAGTTCATAAGAACATCCAAAATCAGCCAACTCAGGGCTTTTGGAGAGCAAAAACACTATTATTGTTTTTGTCTTTAGAAGCCCTAATTTGCACACAGGTGTTTAACAAATGTGTGAATGAGTAAGAGTGGGGGTTGCATTGAATATCTATAAGGGGTAAGTGGAGGCCAAATGAACCTACAGTGTTAGTAAGAGCAGCTAGCTGGTTGTGGCAGGCAGAAAAAAAGTTTCAAGATAAAAAATATTGACTAGGGCTGGGGACAGCTCAGTTGGTAGAGGGCCCTGGGTTCGATTCCCACTACTGCAAAAAAAAAAAAAAAAAAAAAAGACTAGTATTAGAAAACTAATACTTCCTAAGTTATTAAGGAAATTCTAAAACATAATTTATATCTTCTCAAGTCATTTGAAATCACTTCTAATGTTGAGACTCTAGGAAGTCAAATCAATTGCCTAAGTAATTTATGAATGTAAAGAACAAACAAGAGAAAAATCATTATCACTGAGTATAATACTCAATAAAAGGATTTTTCTCCCATAAAGATGCAAATAATTCAGAGGAACCATTCCCCTTGGAAAATCCACTTCTTTCTCATGAAGCCCCTTGAGAAAGAAATGGATTCTCCCCTGGAAGCCATCCACAGCCAACTGAAGGATCCACAGACCCAAAGTAATGTTTTTTATGCCAGGTTATTTCATCCAAGAAAACGTATAGCCCCAAACATAACTCTAATACTGAAAGGACAGTAGTATGCACAAAAAGTTTACTAAAGATTAAAGTGTCTTGCCTAAAATTTTACTTCATTAAGTAATCAAGTACAGTGATTGAAAGAACACTTGAGATTTACTAACAAATATATTAAACATAAAAAATATACAAATATCTCATAGACCTGAAAAAATGATTTTGTTATATTTAGAACTAAAGGCACTATATTCATTATATTAAACTGGGTCTTCTAAGACCAATTTTGTGTGGTGAGAAGAGGTGGCGGGGTATGTGGGGCAGGGGATGATTAAATCCAGTAGTGCTTTACCACTGAGCTATATCCCCAAAACTTTTTATCTTTTGAGATAAGGCCTCCCTAAGTTGCTGAAGCTGACCTCAAACTTGCGATCCTCCTGCTTCAGCTTCCCAAGTCACTGAGATTGCAGGCATGTGCCACCACACAGGGCTCTAGCTCAAATTCTCCTTTCAAATGCCATTTTAAAAAACAAACAAACTAAATTAATAAATAACAAGAAGACCAAAATAAGAGTCAGGAAAGAAAATAATAATATCATCTTACCTCACCAAGATAAATGACGATTTGAAAGAAAGTATCCATCAGCAAAATTCTGTCAGCTAGAATGCTACTACTATCCAAGAGGACTGGCTAAAGAAAAAGGGAAATGTGTTATTGGTCTTCCTTCTTCCCCACATGGCAACCACTCCAATCCCACACTCAGAGCTTCACTAAACAGTGAAAAAAGCTGTTTACAAATGGTTTCCACCACTTTCTGGTTCCCAACTCAGTGGTTTTAAGTCTCAACTTCATAGAAAAAACAGGCTCCAAATAAGAGAATTTAATGATATCTTGTGATCTAGGAACCAGAAGTAATTTTAAACATTCTCAGTTTTGTGCTAGAAATGTATTTCATGAATCCATTCTTTCTCTCAAATCTACTTCAGCTATAGTTGAGAGGGAATGGGAGTGCCTACAAGAAGAACAGCACTTCATATAAGTCTTAAAAGTTTACTATAAAATATTTTTATTAGGATTTTTATTTTAATAGTAAAATACTTTCATTACTTTAAAAATAAAGAAAAGCATGTACATCCAGTCTTACCTCTGGTGGCCCATGGAATGAGTAGGAATAGAGAATGGGCTGGATCATGATGAGGGACTGGGTCAGATCCTGCCTGGCAAAGTGGTGTCTATAATAGGACGACTCATCAGGACTGTTGTTGAACACTTGAAGAAATGGAGATCTTCTAAGATGAAACATGAACTGCATTTATCAAGGAAGAAAAGGAAAAAAAAGACAAATGCACATAGTTACAACCTTGGAGGCACAGCGTGGACCCACTTTAGATCTGAGAACTCAGATTCTAGTAAAAGGCCTCTGGGTTCACAAAGAACAAAGTAAAAGGTGACACCAGCGGCTAAGGAAAAAGGGAAAGGAAGAGTTGTTGTTTATTAGGTGTAGAGTTTCAGTTTTGCAAGATGAGAAATTCTAGGGCTCTGTTGTACACCAATGTGAATATACTTAATATTACACAACCGTACCCTTAAAAACGAATAAATTCTATGGTATGTGTTTTTAACTATGATTTAAAATTTTAAGAAAGTTATTTTTTATTCTTTGTTCTTTTTTTGGGGGGGGGGGGGGTACTTAATCACTGAGCCACATCCCAGCCCTTTTACTTTTTATTTTGAGACAGAATCTCGCTAAATTGCTTAAGGTCTCGCTAAGTTGCTGAGGTTGGCTTTGAACTTCTGATCTTCCTGCCTCATCCTCCTGAGTCACAGGGATTATAGGTGTGCACTACTGCACCCAGCTAGAAAGTTTTATTATTTATTTTTAGTACCAGGGATTGAACCCAGTAGATCTTAACCACTGAGCCACATCTCCTGCTCTTTTCATTTTTTATTTTGAGACAGTCTTGTAAAGTTGCTGAAAGCCTTGCTAAATTGCTAAAGGCTGGTCTTGCACTTGTGATCTTCCTGCCTCAACCACCAGAGCCACTGGGATTACGAGTGTATACCACAAGGTGTGGCAAGAAAGTTAAAAAAAAAAAAAAAAAAAAATTTCTGGGGGCTGTGGTTTTGGCTCAGTGGTAGAGTGCTTCAGTGCTTGCTTAGCATATATGAGGCACTGGGTTTGATCCTCAGCACCACATAAAAATAAATAAATAAAATAAAGGTATTATGTCTACCTACGACTAAAAAAAATTTTTTTTACATTTCTGGATATGTCAAAGCTTCCATAAGGAAAGGAAAGAGCAAAGAATCATTTGTTTCCAGAGTGTCTGGGTTGGGATATAGAAAGAACATTTTCTTTAAAAAGAAATCAAGTCCAGTGGGGAAAAGACACAAATGGAGCTTTTGAATTATGAGCCAGGGTACAAGAAAGTGGGCTTGGGGAGGGGCCCCAGCAGGAGACTTCCCAAAGCTATAAGGCCTGAGGATATACCTTGAAAGACATGCATGAGGAGGCCAGAGTGGGGCATGAGGAGGGATGGAGAAGGGGACTCCATGTACAGGAATGGTAGATGAGTGCTCAGGGCAGGCTGGTCAGTTGCAGTGAGGTTAAGCACAGGGGAGAAGGGCAAAAGCAACGACACTGGAAACATATGTTCTTTATCCTAAGGATTAGAGAGGGCACAGCAGACTTTTAGCTCACTCTAAAGAGTTGCTACAACATGAAAAGGAGCTGCCTTTAGAAGTAGGAAGTTCCTAAGTCTCCAAATACTAAATCATAGGTTCCTAAATAAGAATGGCTGACGTTTAAGACATTTACCAGGCACAGGGACTTTGCAAGAATTATTTAGTCCTTCCAGTAAGCCATGTGGTTGGGTCTCGTGCCATCCTTAGTTTATAGGTGAGGAAACTGAGGTACAGAGGGGTGAGCAACTTGCCCATTGTCACCTCATATCTGAGTGGCACAGCTAGACTCTAATCCAGGTCATTTGGCTCCAGAGACTGGGTACTCAACTGACCTCTACCCTAGAATGCCATGACAAAAGGAATCTTAGAAACCATCTAAACTGCTGGTTTCCAAACTGTGCTCTTCAAAGTCTTAGTGAAGCCTTGGAGTCAGAGTCTCTGGTGGACCCAGCTGGTGGGTGGTACATGGGCACAAACAGAGCAGCACCAATCTGTCTGCTTTACACACTGGCTTTTGAGGAAAAGTCCTCTGGAAGAATTAAATGATTTTAAAGAAATTGTAAACCAGTTCTGCAGACCAATTCCTCCCTTCTACAGATGAAGAAATGAAAACCCACAGGGATTTCTGACTTCACCTAAGATCAACAGCAGCAGGGCCAGCGTTAGAGCTCCACCCTGAATGGCCAGTCCAGGACTCTTCCCACAATACCACATGGTTTCAGTCATTCAGACATGGGCTCCTGCAGGTCCCAGGCCCCCCACTGCCAGCAGGCTCACATTTTTAAAGTGATGCCGGTGTCCGACACCATGCTAGATATTTAATACTTGATTGGACTCAGTTCCTGTAACCCTCCCCCCCAACAGCCACCCACTGAACAAGTTCTATTTCCTCATTCATAGATGAGGAAAAATATTCAGAAAAAGTAGAATAACCTTTTACACCTACAGGTGAGTCTCAAAACATAAAAAGTCTTCACTTTACCCCAAGAACAGATTTATTTCAATCATAATTTTTTGTTCTATACTTATTTAAAAAAATTTTTTTTTTCTTTCCTTTGTGATGCTGGGGATGGAAGCCAGGGCCTGTGCACACCAGGTAAGTGTTCTATCACTGTGCTCCATCCCCAACCCCTAAAATACATATATTTCTTTTTTTTTGGGTGCTGGGGATTGAACCCAGGGGCACTCCACCACTGGGCCACATCCCCAGCCCTATTTTGTATTTTATTTAGATACAGGGTCTCACTGAGTTGCTTAGGGCCTCGCTAAGTTGCTGAGGCTGGCTTTGAACTCGTGACCCTCCTGCCTCAGCCTCCCAAGTGCTGGGATTACAGGTGTGCGCCACCGCGCCCGGCTACATATATTTCTTACCTGAGGATATAGAGAAAAGGAATCTGATAACCTAAAAGAAGTGGGGTCTTCTTTGTTATACTGTCCAAACTTCTGACACTGCAGAAAGAGAATTTTAAAAGAAAAAAAGAAAAGAGAAAAATCTAAGTTAGTGTCATCTGAAAAAATCCCATACTAACAGCTATGCTCCAATCTTAACTCTGCCACTTCCTGTGAGTTCTAGACCAGGGTAAGAGCAGTCAAATCACCAGGACTCTTGTTAAAATGCTCTTCTCAGGAGGAGCAAGAGATTTTGTATCCCTAGCCAGCTCTCAGGTTATGCTGGTCCATCCTGACCACAAAGGGGCTAGAAGAGCTCTCAGGTGCCACTTCCATGTGAAAACCTTCCAATACCATGAAAACTAGCAATTATAGATACACCTTGACATTCTCTTGTAGACAACTTAGTTTTCCCTCTTCTTCGATGGCAGGTTTCAGAACCATATTGTTTACTCTTCTGGTTTCATTTCAGATCATATATTTCCTCAGCCACTAGAGAACTAGGCTGTCCACCAGTTAAATGAAACCCCATTTCTAACAATTACTTTTTTTCTAATAAATCTCATGTCTTTTCAGTTCTCACCTCTTGAGCTTTCCAGTGGTATAAGTCAGAATTTCCCAAACTTCTTGAAACATTCTACTTCAGTTGCCAAAATACCACTTTCCTATTCTCTCTAATCAATCCTCTCTGCCTTCTTTACTGACTCCTTGTCCTCCCCTCTCCTCCCAACTATGAACTGCTCAGAGGTTAGTTCTTGGCCCCCTGCAGTCAAGGTGTACTTTCACTTTCCTTTGACAGGGGTCTCTCCGATGTCCCCAGCATAAGCTGAAGGTGGCTACCCCAGAGGCTGGATCCACCTCCATGCCTTGCCTTCTCTCCTATTATCCTACTCTTTATAAAAGATCCAATTCAAGTCTCAGTTCCCACAAGAAATGAAGCCTTTGACAGCCTTGGGCCGTCTGCTCCTCTATCCTCCTTTTGAAATCTAGAGAAATAATTGTCAAGTTTTGTTTGAAGTACTGATACTCCCTGATAAATGGTTCCATGAGGTGGCAAGGGCAAACAGAGGGCTAAACAAAGTTAAAAAAGGTTTCTTCCCTAAGTTCTAAATCATAAATACATGCTGTGATCTCTGAGAAAATAAGTTATGTGGTAGGCCAATTATCGATTCATTGCCTTGGAGTTCCAAATTCACCCCTTCTGCCTGCTGTGAAATGAATATGGAACCTTTAACTACTTTGCCAGCTGGCATAAGTTAAGCTTTGTTAGAAGAGGGTGATGGAGGCAAGTGCTTCCCACTGAATACCGGTGTGCTCATGTGGTAGCTGCCTCAGCATCAGGCTCCTACAGCTCTGCGGCCTCCCCAGTGCTGAGATCCTAGAGTACCGCAGTCAGCACCCCATGTACCTCTGCTGAGATACTTCCCTAGTACCCAGATGATGCATTTTTGTCAAATTCTAGAGAGAATTTCTAGCAAGTCCTTCTGGCACAGCACCATGGCAAGTTCTCTGCCATGAAAGTAATTGAGCCATGGGCCACAGTCTGGATCAGCCCTGGAGGAGAGGGTGCTCTATCTCAGCTCTAGAAGTAGTGTCTGTACCTTGTATCTGCCAGTTCTCTTTACTTCTTAGTAGCCACCTCCTCCTTGTCCTATTTCCATTTTAATAATTCTTCACATAAATCTTCCCTTTTACATTATTGTGTGATCTCCCTCTTCTTGAACCCACAATAATAACAGGAGGCATTTCCCTAAGCTCACTGTGCTCAGATCCCTGTTTCCCAAAACCACCATCTAGATCTGGAAAACACAGGACCATAGCATTCCCAAAATGACTCATCTAATTCAACTCTTCACATGTGCAGATTTGATCACTCCCCAAATGTTCTGTGTATGTTGTTTCTTCCCACTGCAATGTCAGCCTTCGAGGGGGAAATGCCCAGTAAATACTGCTTTCATATCAGTCTCAGAATAATCAAGTGTTTGGCATGAGGTAACTGGTCATTTCTTGCTGACTAACTATATAAAATAATAAGATTAAGAGACAATTTTCTCAAAAATGGAGCAGAGAAAAAGACTGAATCTAATGCCATTTTACCAGTCGGATGAGTTGTCGGTCCAGCCACCGTAGCACATCAGGCCCCTCCTCTGATTCTGCCCGGAACACTCCAAGCCGTGCCATCAAAACTGCTGCAGCCTCCTGGTCAAATGCAGCTTCTATGTGCCTGAGCTGACTCTGTGCATCTGCCCAACTGACAACTTCAGAGTTAGTGCCATGCTTAAGTTCCGGAATTGACCAGAAGGCCAGATCTCCATTTGGATAAACACGAATCCTGTATCTTCATCTAAGACAACAGAGATTTGAACTGCACTTTCACTAATAGATCACTGGAGTTTAATATATTTCCCATAACCTTCCTGTGATCTCTGAAGGCTATAAATTCAAAAGAAAAATTATAGAAAGAACTTCACCATGTTCTAATAATAAGAAAATGTATTTATGGGTTACTTTACTTAGCAAATAAATAAAATCATGACAGATACTTTTCAATGAACTACATTCTTACTGAAAACTGATTTCCCCAGGCTCAAAGGCCCAAGTGAACTAACCAAGAATGCCTCCTCTTCCTTTAAACCATTCAATGGAATCAGAAAGACAAACTCATATATGCTAAACTATCTCTTCACGGAAAACCATCAATCAGTGGTTCAACAGAAAGGAAACAGGATGGCTCACTTTCGGGCAATGGTGGTCACACGGATGCGCTTCTGAGTACTGGAGTGCTGATACTGTGTGACAAACTGGATGGCGCCTCTGCCTCCTTGGGGAATCGGGGCATTGTGCTGCAAGGCAAGAGGCCACACAGTTGGTTACTGTCATAGGCATGACTCAGTCAGAGCCCATGGTGCTCTTCTACATCAACTGACAGTTAACATGGTAAGGTTCTTGCCAGGCGCGGTGGTGCACACCTGTAATCCCAGTGACTCGGGAGGCTGAGGCAAAAGGAATGTGAGTTCAAGCCAGCCTCAGCAACTTAGCGAGGCCCCAGGCAACTCAGTGAGACCCTGTCTCTAAGTAAAATACGAAATGGGGCTGGGATGTGGCTCAGTGGCCGAGTGCCCCTGAGTTCAATACCCAGTTCAAAAAAAAAAAAAAAGGTAAGGTTCTTGACGCATTCTGAATGGTACATTTTGGACTTGCACATCCATTTCACTGTACGTAACTTTTACCTCACAAAAAAGAACCACATTCACTACTTCTTGATTTGGGGGTACAGCTTAGTGGTAGAGCACATGTTTAGCATGCATGAGTTCAATTCCTAATCCTGGGGCCAGGGAAGAGGGGGACGAAAAAAAATTGAACCCCAGTTAAGAATATGTGTGCTGAAATGTTTAGGGAGACATACAAATATGATTGCAAGTTGCTCTGAAATGCATAAAAATAAGATAGATACACATACAATAAAGCAACTACAGTAAAATCTTAATTACAAATCTTCCTGGTGAATATATGGGTATTCATTATGAAAGTTTTGTTTTTCAATTTCTCCATACGTTTGCAATTTTTCTTAATAAAATATTGGGGAAATTCACTAACATGACAATGAAGAGTAATGGCTTACAAAAGCCATGAAGAGTAATGGCTTACAAAAGCCATTACTCTTCTAATGACTATCAGTTCAACAATAAAGTGATAAAATTAACTTGCTGTCTGACTCTAAGTCCTGGATGGAATGAAAAAAAGATCATGCCAGACTAGCATCAGGCCTAATACAGAGGCAGTGCAGAGGTTTGTGAAGAAAGTATTCAGAGGATATTGGCTTATAATATATCAGAAAATAAGAAACTATGACAAGAAGACAAGTGAAGAAAGCCAACCCACCTGATTGACAACTTCAAAGTAGATGCCAAGTGTAGATGAAGGATCCAGACCACAGATTTTCCACTGACTCGTGCCACCAACACCAAGCTCCTACAGATGAGAAGAGGAATTTAAGAAAACAAAAATACAACCTAAGTCAGGACACTTAGAACATTATCTTTAAGATGAAATTGTATATTTCAGTGAAAAATTTTATTGAGAAAAATACAATTATAGACCAGAAAAAGCCTTAACACTGATATTCACAGAAGTTTGAAATTAAGCTTTTTATATTGGTACTCCTAACAATTTTCATTACATCATATATATTAGAAATGTAACACTGAATTCAACAAAATTAGGAAGGACTAGGGAAAAGTAATAAAAGAAAGAATTATCTACTTATTTTAAAAGTTTTATGTACTTCTGACAACCATCATTATTAGGGCAAGAAACAAAGAGTGGCAGAAAATTAGCTATAGAATATTAATTTGCCTGTTTTTTGCAAAGCTATAAATAAATTGTCAGTGAGAAAACTAGGGAGATTGTAATGGTTTGAAGGCTGCTCTTCACTGATTCGTTGGATGGCTCCCAGTGATAAATATGAGGTTCACTTAAATGTGAACTCAAGTATCACTGTTTTAATAATAACATCTACATGAAAACAACACAAATATAAAAACACACCTAGAAACCTCAACTGAGATTATAAGACTCTGAAATAAATATTCTATCATCATAGAGGAGCTGGAACCAGAGGCTGCAACACACCTCAACAGTATGTAGAAAACTGTGCTTAGGCATTAGAAGAGTCATCTATGTTACTCTGAATCTGCCCACACTGCACACTGTCAGCTGACCGTACAACTGACGCCGGCCTGGCATACAGCCATGCCAGGGCCCTCCATGCCTGACCACAGGATCAGCAATCGCAGAGAGGTGACAGTCTCGGTGGAGAGGAAAGATTCTTAAGTGAAATTGCACAGCAGCTCTAAGGTAGAGAGCAGGGAGGGCACTCTGTTTTGTCAGCACTTCCTAAGCAAGACTGTGAGATGGATGGATTTGTGGATGCTCAGTTTCCCTTTCAGAGGTATTCTTTAAAAGAAGCAGGGATTTCACATTCACTAGAAGGTGAAGGGCAAAACCCAGCAAAAATGGCCAGGACGTCAAAGGAACTTATGGGTCTTTCCTTCTTTCCTCACTAGCCCCTTCTCTAGGCACCAGCCCAGCAAGGCCACAGCTCTCCAGTGCCCCAGAATAACATTTTCTCTCTAATACACAAATGCTTTGCTTAAGCATTTAAATGACTTTATTGGAGGAAGTACAAAAATAGAATTAGAAAAACATCATTTTATAATTTCTAGTGAAATACTTTGATTCAAGTGAGGATAATAAATGGATGCTAAAACCATTAAGCTATTTGCAACCCGAATTTAATCACACCTTTAAAAACTTTCACTTCTCAAGAAATACAGGGAGAAAAGAAACAACGTAGATACTCCTTCAAGGAAACAATCAGACATATCAAGAATGTGAGATATTCTACTAGAGAAGACACCTGGTACTGTCTCTTCAATAAATCAATGTCATGTTAAAAAAAAAAAAAGGAAAACAATATATACACAAGTGAAAAAAAAAGATGAAGACTATTCTAGATTTTTTAAAACACTAAGGATGCCAGACAAAGTGTTACATGCCTATAATACCAGCAACTCAGGAGATTCAGAAAAAACAATCACAAGTTTAAGGTCAGCCTCAGCAACTTAGCAAGACGCTTCTCAAAAAAATTTTTTTTAAAAAGGGGCAGAGGTGTAGCACAGTGGTAGGGTGGCCCTGGGATCAAGTACTAGCATTATTTAAAAAAAAAAAAAAGTCAGTAAAGCTGCTGTGTCAAAGAAATGCTAATCAAAAATAAAAGGCAAGGGGCTGGGGATATAGCTCACTTGGTAGAGTGCTTGCCTTGCATGCACAAGGCCCTGGGTTCAATCCCCAGCACCACCAAAAAACAAAGAACAAACAAAAGGATAAGGTAAATGTGGCAAGAAAAGAGGACACAGCAATTAAGGCAAACTGTTAACAATTACCAATGGTGACTCGGAATTCATCATATTCTTCCTTAAAACTTCTCTGTATGCTTGAAAATTGTATTTTCCTCTTTGTATCCATACCCCTCAATCAAAACTTTCAGGGCTGAACTCTACTGGCTGATGAAGACAAAGCTGATACTATGAAATAGAACATCTTGAGTAGGACTCCATGCATCAGGCCCTGTTCCAACTGCTTCACCTGAACTACTTATTTACTCCTAACAAGGCTGTGAGGTAGGTATTGTTATTGTCCCTATTTGCCAGATAAACACCTTGAATCACAGAGCAACTGAGTACTTTGCCAGGGCCACTCAGTTACTGAGAGGTAGATGTATGCCCTGAACTCAAATGGCTCTACAGTCCACCTTCCCATTGAGGATGACCATGAGGGAAGGACCTGACTGTGTTACCCCTACCTGGGACCACCTGCAGAGACTGCATCAGACCACAATCTTTCATAAGAGGATGTGGGCCATTAGCAAAGCCACTCTCCCAAGTGATGACTCAACTTGGTTCACATACACTCACAAATTTTTACTAGAGAACACAATGTCTGCGTATGTAATAGTATCATCTGCTGCCCTCTGTATAGGTAACAGTATCATCTGCTGTCCCACCAACTCATGGCAGGCTCTGTTCTAGAAGGCCCATTATTAGCTAGCTGAGAGCGAGGCGAAGGTATCAACTCCAAGGGAATCGAGCACATAGAATCCCTGAAGGATTCTGTGAATATTTGCCTTGTACTGTAGGGGATGCCTGTGACTCCTCAACATAGTCACTCATGCATGGGTTGTGGAGTCAGGGGGACTTAGGATCTAGCTCTTTCATGTCATCTCTGATCCTTAGCAAGACACTAAAATCTCTGATCTGTCAATTTCTTTCTCTCTGACACCATCTCTCAGAGTGGTTGTCAGAAGAGTTATCCCTTATCCCCTCATCAAAGGTGACACAATACAAGATTGTTATGCTCAGACTCCTCTAATGAATTAACTCCAGGCCAGGTGAGGGTGATGGAAGAGTTTCCTTACATTTTCTGACACACAGGGTCCTTTCACGTTCAGAGATACACATGGACCAATGGCACCAGCAATCTTCAGTTCCCGAGATGTCTGAAATAAATTCACAACAGAGTAAACTTTAAAATCACTAAGATCCACCCTGCTCTCACAACAGGTAAATATGGCAATGTCATTCCACCAAAAGAAAATCCCACATGCATTAAAGCATCCAACTGCTCCCCTATAAACTCTTCCAGGGCCACACGAACTGATTAAAACTTTAATAAATCTGCCTTTAGATGCTGCATGAAGATGATGTAGCGTTTTCAACTCTCAGTTTACTTTTCAAACTTTAAAATTATACACATTGAAGATAACAATTCTACCAACATACTATGTTCTTTTCCACTCCCATATATAGTCACAATTATTTACATACATATTTTTTTTTTAGTACTGTGGATTGAACTCAGGGGC
>JAJEJO010004566.1:166717-188080 GCA_020662805.1 Glaucomys volans | reverse complement strand
TTTACATACATATTTTTTTTTTAGTACTGTGGATTGAACTCAGGGGCTCTACCACTGAGCCACATCCCCAGCCCTATTTTGTATTTTATTTAGAGACAGGGTCTCACTGAGTTGCTTAGGGCCTCGCTAAGTTGCTGAGGCTGGCTTTGAACTTGCCATCCTCCTGCCTCAGCCTCCCAAGTGCTGGGATTACAGGCGTGCACCACCGCGCCCGGCCTCAATTTTTTGCATATTTTTGTGTGCATTTTATTTTCTAGTTTTTTTAATTTGTCCTTTTTAGATATACATGACAATAGAGTATATTTGGACATATTATACACACACGGAGTATAACTTATTCTAATTAGGATTCCATTCTTGTGATTGTACATCATGTGGAGTTTTACCGGTCATGTAGTCACATATGAACATAGAAAAGTTAAGTTTGATATTTATATAGTTCTAATTAGTGACCATATTGTTCTATGTTGCTTTAAAAATACTTAATTCTCAAAGCCCAGACAAGGCCAACTTAATTAGATTTTTAAATCTGAACTCATTTCAAAAAAGTACATTTTTGCTGGGTGTGGTGGCACACACCAGTAATCCCAGAGACTCAGGAGGCTGAGACAGGATGATCACAGTTCAAGACCAGCCTCAGAAACTTAGTGAGACCCTGACTCAAAAATAAAATATAAAAAGGGTGGGGATATGGCTTAGTGGTAAAGTGCCACTGGGTTCAATCCCTGATACCAAGAAACAAACAAATAAAAAACATCCATTTCTCTTTACCTTTAAGAACAAAAAATCTCAAACACACAAAAATGTTGTTTAAAGGCTAATCACAATAATTTAATGATCACCTTCAACTCTACACTTCAACTCTCCACTCAGTTTCTAGTGGCCTTTTTAAATGTTTTCTCAATGACTCAAGTCAACTGTATCAGGCTATGAGTCCCTATGTGGGAAAATAAACCAAAACTATCTATTTTAGAGCACCCTGATTATTCTTTAGGGAGGTACTAATATAAACTGCTTATGCAATGCAGTGACCCATACTGAAGGTTGGGTGGACAGTGACCACATTGTGGCTGCTCTCCTGAGGCCACAATGCTGCTTGAAACACTCACTCCATCACCCCTCCTCCTAACTCCAACTGTCCTAAAGCAGGGTGGAGCAGGACCTGCAGAGGAACCAGAAACTCACGGTTGAGAACATTAACAAATACACAGGTCATCCTTGGGATAAGGTGAATGATATACTCTATGATAGCAAATTTTGTAGAGATTTTTTTAATTGGCCTTTACATGCCTGTGTCCAGTTGAAGTTGCCAGAAGTCTGACTACTGATGAACAAGCAGCAACATTCTAGCTGGGTGCAGGGGCATGTGCCTATAATTCCAGCTACTTGGAAGATTGAGGCAGCAGAATCACAAGTTCAAGGCCAGTATGGACAACTTAGTGACATCCTATCTCGAAATGAAAAATAAGAAGGGCAAGGGACGTAGCTCAAGGGTGGAGCCAACCTGGGTTCAATCCCTAGGACCAAAAAAAAAAAAAGTAACAACACTCTAACACCATTAACTTTTTTTTTTCAATATTTTTTTAGTCATGGATGGACATAATACCTTTATTGCTTTATTTTGATGTGGTGCTGAGGATGGAACCCACCGTCTCACATATGCTGGGTGAGGTGAGCACTCTACACATTGAGTCACAACCTCAACCCTCCACTGAAGTTGTAAAAGGCTATCATACCTTTACTTCTAAAGTAGCACCAAATGCCATTCGGAAATCTCCATTAAAATCTTTACTAAAAATTCTTTGGAATGTCTGCTTGAAGAGAGAAGTGTTGAAAGAATCTCCCATCACCATATGGCCTCTAGGAAAAAAGGAAAAAGAAAATAAACATTAGGATCCCTGAAAGCCATACACATGCTCCCTCGGTGTTTAGAAACAATAAAGAAAAAAGAAAACCATGTCCATAAAGGTGCTACTGACTCATTTAAATAAAAAACAGCGAGTTCAATTTGTGTTTAGGAAAAAAAAATCTCTAAAACATTAAACTAAGAATCTTTAAGAATAGTTCTATATCTTGATTACCATAGCTGTTACATGAGTCTATAGAGGTGATAAGATCTCTTAGAACTATACAAACTCACATACAAAAGGAAAAAAAAGTACATGTAATTAAGGTCTGTATTAGAGTTAGCTGCACTGCGCCAGAGTCCATTTCCTGGTACTGACAATGTACTATGTTTATGTAAGAAGCTGCCACTGGAAAAAGCTAGATGGAGAGTATGGAGAGACCTCTCTGTACTCCCAAAACATTTATAATTTCTGTGAATCCATAATTATCTCAAACAAAAAGTTAAAAAAAGAGAGTACCCTTTGATCAATAATCCTATCAGTTTAAACAGATTATTGTGATATTATAATAAATACATACATATCTATCTATTATAGACACATAGAGATATCTATATATCTACTGACATAGACATCTTGGGTTTTGTCCATGATTCCCAGCCTAACTTCCTCCTCAATGCAAGTCATGTAAACTAGAATTTCTTCCCCAAGGTAGATCACAGAAACTGTAATCACCTACTTTCCTGTCTTAGAACTGGTGATAAACAAATTCTCTGACCTATCTTGTCTGCTAGATCAAAAGGCCTATCTCTTACCCAGGAGAACAAAACATAAACAGAAAGGCCAAGAAGAATATGGACAGGCCATCCTAGGTTTCCCCACTCAGACTACTAGCATTAAATGATACTCCTTTTGCTCAGCTGCATTTCTACGTTGCTAGCCATCCTTCAATCGTACTGATGCAACAGTGACCATAAGAACCCAAAAGGACAGGGTTCGGATAGTTTCCAGATAGCCCAACACATGGAAGTTCTTGGAGAGTGTGTACCAGAGGGGATGGAAGCTCCATGCCCCTTCCCTCACACCGCTCCTTATACACCTCTTCACCTGTATCCTTTGTAACACCCTTTACAATAAACTGGTAAATATAAGTGTTTCCATGAGTTCTAGTGACCTGATTGAGCAAATTAATAGAACCTGAGAAGGAGTCTGTGGGAAACCCAATTTATAGCCAGTCACTCAGAAGCATGGGTAAAACAACTTGGGGCTTATGACTGGCATCTAAAATGGGTAGGAGCCAATCTTGTGGGATCTGACACTGTGTCCAAGGAGACACAGTGGACAGTCAGGACTGAATTGAATTAGAGATCCCCAGCTGGTGTCCACTGCAGAACCAATTGCTTGCTTGTTGATGGGGACAAACCCACGCACACTGTGGGATCACTGAAGTGCTCTGTGTCATGTGCGTGCAGTATGAGAGACTTGAGTTTGACTTGGGTTCTCTCTATAACCAGTTACATACTAGAAAACATGTCCAACTCTTCTCATACTTTTTTGGTATGGGACAATAACCAGGCCTGGGGGAAAACCTTTCAGATTATTTCTCTGCAGCAACACACTGAATCCTTGACTTCATAGCCACAGGAACAATTTGTTCTAATTAACAAATACTGATATTTATCCCTTACTGAAGTTAGAGAAAGCATTGTTCACATTTTCAGCAAGAAGCACAGGCTGCTTCAAGCTATAAAATCAGCTGTCATTTATAAAACAGGATCTCAGAATTGGAAAGGACAGAAAGTCACCTGGTCCAGCCATCTCAGTGTCTGAGCCCTCCACTGAGAGGGTCAACAATTTGACCCCAAATATACACCCTCCCTTCTTGCTTGGAATAATGCTGACATTACCTAGCCTGCCTTGCATGAAGCCAAATGACTCAGTTTTACATGCTGGAGGATGCTTTAGATTGAGTGGTGTATGTTCTTGCCAGAGAGGCACACCTTCTTTGGCCTTTCCTCCCTGCCACTGCAGTGCAGCTAGAACTCCAGTAACCACCCCAAGCCACAGACCGCACACTGAGGGTGGCAGGCAGCTTGTGGAAGCCTCAGCCCTGTTGATGATGAAACCAGTATACCAGACAGAAATGAACTTGTTTGGGGTCTTCCGTCATAGTCACACAAACCTAATCTAACTCGCACCCACTGCCCCTTGACAACATCCCTGCCAAGTCAGGATTGAACACCTCTCACTACCCCCAGAAGCTGTCTACTCCATGTCTGGACAGCTCTTACTGTTATGAAAGATTCTTTTTTCCCCCTTTGCAATACTGGAGATTGAATCCAGGGCCTTGCACTGAGCTACATTCCCTACCCCTTTTGACTTTTTATTTTGAGACAGGGTCTTGCTAAGTTGCTCAGGTTGGCCTCAAATTTGAGATCCTCCCACCTTAGCCTCCCCAATGGCAGGGATCACACAGCAGGAACCACCATGCCTGGTAAGTCCTTTCTTTATACTGGGTGAAATTCTACATCCTGGCAGCTTCACCCACTGCTCTTGGGTCTTCTGCACTTCGGTCATATATGAACAAAACTGATCTCTTCTCCACAGAACAACCCTTCAACACTGAATACAGTTCTCATGCCCATCTGCCTTTAGCTTAAACTTTTCTAGCTCCTTCAACCATTCTTCATGTGACATTTTCAAGCATTCTCCAACACTATACAACACTATACAAGCTTTTCTGAAAAGCTCACACAAATTAAAGCCCAGCCTGAGCAACTTTGTGAGCTCCTAAGCAAGACATTATCTCTAAATAAATAAATAAATAAATAAATAAATAAATAAATAACTAGGGCTGGGGACATGGCTCCGTGGTTAAGCACCTCTGGGTTCAATGCTCAGTATGAATGAATGCATAAACAAACAAACAAACAAATGCTCAAAACAGAAAACCACATAATCTGTATAAGGTGTGACCAGCACCAAGGAAACCAAGACTTTGATTTTCCTCAGAGACAATCTACTCCTATAACTCCAAACTGTTGGCTCACCTTGAGCACTCAACTAAAACCCTGTATTTTTTTATGTCACCATTAAGACATTTATCTAACATGTGATTTGACCTAAAGGTCAAGTCTTATGAGAACCAAATAACTTGATGAGACACTGATGGACATGACACCTCTCCACAAAAACCACACACGCACACACCCTGACATACAAACCACGGGGTGTTTACAAATACACTACAGCTCCTCTGAGTAATCCAAGTCAAGGATTCCTGAAGGGCACTCATTCTATCATGAGTTGGGAGTGTAGCTCAGCAGTAAAGTATTTCCCTAGATGTATAAGGCCCTGAGTCCAAACCCCAGCACTGAAGGGAAAAAACAAAACAAGGCATTCTCTTTTTCCAGGTGTACACTTTCAACATACCCAGTAAGATTTGTACAACATTTCATCTCCAAAAGTCCAGTTTGGTCAAGGGCACAAGCATAAATATCAATGCAGTGACCATTTGCAGCAGTTCGATTAGCAAGCATCTCATAGTGCTGTGAAGGGAGGAGAAAACTGTCTTTAGTAAACATTCTCATTAACCCTAAGGTATGCCTTAATATACCAAATGATGTAATCAAATGCAGGAATATGGAGATCATTATCTTCAAAACACAAAAATAAAATAGAAAGTTTCCAATCTCAACACCCTTCACAAACTTCATAGCTATCCATTCAAAGCTCAAAGAATGGGACAGTAATTTAATAGCAGCCAACACCTGGAAGATCATCTCAGCAAATGAATCTTGTTGCCTGTGACGGTGTGGCCGTAGTAAAGCAGCTGTCACTCCAGGGCAGTCCAAACTTGACACCAGGTTAACACAACTCACATCCAAGAGAACCCACCTTGGTTGCCTTTTTCATGAACCGTGCATTATCTTTCTCAATATCATGCCAGGAACGAATAGGAATCTTTAATTCATCTCCAACCACCATGCCAGGCCCTTGTGTGGGGGGACCTCCAGTAAATAGCATGATCCGAGCTCCTGTGTTTGGGAAAGTACCCTAAAAACAGTAAATAACAGCATATTGAAGGATAGAGCCCCATTTCCAAGTATATTTTAATTTCCACATAGAAATATTCCAAAAATAAATTCTCAGCTGTTTTGTTTTTGTTTTTGTTTTTGTTTGCATTGGGGATTGAACCCAGGGTCTCATGCATGCTAAATACATGCTCAGTTCCTCATCAGCTGTTAATACTGATGGTGCACCAGAATGATACAGATGACAATGCAGAAAAGCAGCACTGACTTTCTCTCACCCTGATGGCTTTACATACTTTTACTACTTTATTGTGAGCACTTCCCATTGCTCTAATTCCCTTATTTTTTCATGAAAACCTTGAGGAGCTCCTTCAATGTAGATAATAGGAATGACTTTAGGTAACAGTGAATTTTCAAACAGAGCCAACAAATATGATTTGGGGGGTGGGGTTACCAGCAATTGAACTCAGGGGCACTTAACCACTGAGCAACATCCCCAGGCCTGTTTTGTATTTTATTTAGAGACAGGGTCTCGCTGAGTTGCTTAGCACCTTGCTTTTGCTGAGGCTGGCTTTGAACTTACGACACTCCTGTCTCAGCCTCCCAAGCCTCTGGGATTACAGGTGTGTGCCACCTCGCCCAGCTAACAAATATGATTTTTAAAAGCAAGTTTGTATGATGTGAGAGAGCCCCATATATTCTCAGTTACCTCCAACAAACCAACAGCAATGGACAAAGCAACACCAGTAGATCGCAAAGGTCTCTTCCCCTGAGTTACTGGCCAGGGGTCTCTCTGCAGCTCCCCAAGAAGATCAGTAAGGTTCATATCAATCTTTTGAATGGGCTGCAGAAATCTGTAAGATTTTGGACGGACACATCAATTATGGTTTAATAAGGTAGCCTGGTCTTCTGATCTTGTGACATGTAATTATTCAAAATAACTATTCGGAGTAGAAAAAAAACTCACCATCTTTTTTCTTCAAAATTGTCTTTAACTATAAACACAAAACAATTTAAGGCAATTTTACTGAGGAATATAATTTAAAACCTCATATTCAGCAATTTATATATATAGCATGGGGAAAAAAATCAACTAGAACAAATCAGTTTAATTAAATTTTAATCAGCAAAAGAAACCCTAAGGACATATCTAATGGAAATTTGGTCCATATATAGTCTACTTATGTGGACAATCTGTACCATTCGAAAGGGTCAGTTTGTGTGCCCCTTGTGCCTTAGAGTAATACAGAGAGCACGCTTGTTTTTTAAGAGGAGGAAGCTGTCCCCAGCATGGCAGGCAATGCATTTTATCAATTTTACTAGCAGTTAACACAGCCTGGGCAGCATTGAGCTCTCAATTAGCTGAATGAAGTATCTGTTCATAGGCTTTTTTTGAGGGTACTCAAAAGAAATCTTTTCCATTTTCCAGTTTTACTTAAGGATCAAAAAGGACAACAGCCATAGGTCCAAGAAAGGGGAGGAATGAATGAGTACAGTGTTCTTAAAACCTTTTTTTTCGTTTGGTACTGGGAATTGAACTCAGGAGCACTCGACCACTGAGCCACATCCCCAGCCCTATTTTGTATTTAATTTAGAGACAGAGTCTCACTAAGTTGCTTAGTGCCTTGCTTTTGATGAGGCTGGCTTTTGAACTCATAATCCTCCTGCCTCAGCTTCCTGAGCCACCAGTATTACAGGAGTGCACCACTGTGCCTGGCTTCAAAACCTTTTTGATAAAACATTAAATACAGAGCAGGCTTATTCATTAACTTTTTTCTCTAATCATAAGAAACAGAAGTTCTCACATTGCTTTTTCTTTACTCCCATGCATTGACATGCATGCCCACTATAGCACATAATACTGTATATCAGCGTCTCACCTGCTTGAAACAAAAGGGTTCTCCTGAGGTTGAGCAGGTCTTGCTTGCTGCATGGGCATGGCTGGTTTGGACAAGCCCAGCATATCCTAAAAAGAACCAAAGACTCATTTCCCATCACATGACAAGTAAATAACTGCTTAATTTTTAAGAAATGTCCTTGCAGCTTTTTCCATACAAACATGGCACAGACCTGTATTTGCTTTGCAGTTAAATCCTTGGTCCCTCGGAAGACATAACTTTTGGAAATTCCTTCACAGCTCAGTTCATGAACCTGCACCATCCTTCCAAAAGTAATCAGACCCACCAGAGCATCTGGAGGAAGAAGACTCAGGGACATCTGCAGGGATTCTTTGAGAGCTTGAAGGTCATCCTCCTCCAGGCATGTGTCAACCACATAGAGAAATATCAGAGGAGACTGAGCACCTCGCTTTAGGGGAAAGGAAAAGCATAATGATTAGTATATAAATACAAACAAATCAGGTATGAAAATGTCAAGTCTTCATTTACTCTCAGGACACCTACACAAACCTCTACTTACCTCGACTCATATTCTAAAAAAACAAACTAAATATAAAAACTACTTGTGGCCAGATGCAGTTGGCACATGTCCCTAATCCCAACAACTTGGGAGGCTGAGGCAGGAGGATCTTAAGCTTGAGGCCAGTCTCAGCAATTTAGTGAGGCCCTAGGTAAGTTAACAAGACCCTGTCTCAAAAAAAATAATAATAAAAGGGGTTAGGGATATAGCTCAGTGGTAAAACATCCTGGATTCAAACCCCAGTACAAAAAAAAAAAAAAAAAATTTGTGTATAACAATTTATTCAACATTTCTGAATGTGTCAAACATTGCTTTAGGTCCTGGGATATATCAGTATGTAGAAAGAACACAGATCCCTGCCTACCTCAAGGGGCAAACTTTCTGACATCGGGAGGTTAGGGGGACAGCAAATACCAGGAGTGGAAGCAGAGGGCAAGTTCAAGTATTAAAGACAGAGGTCAGGGCAGCCTCAGTAAGAAAGTGACATTTGAGCAAAAGCCTGAAGGAGGCAAGAGAGCAGCCATACACATAAAGAGAACAGAGAGTTCCAGCTTAAGGAAAGAGCCAGAGTAAAGGCCCTTGGGCAGGCATGTTCCTGCATGCTTCAGGAGTCCAGAAGGCCCACTGGGCTGAACAATGACACTAGCAGAAATTAAGGTCACAGTGGTAATACAGGGCCTTTTACTCTGGTTAAAAAGGGGAGCCATTTTTACCACTGGAGGTTTCTGAACACAGAAGCAATGTGAAGTGTTTTTAAAGTCACTCTGACTACTGGGTTAAGGATGCAATTCAACTAGGCAATAATAAAATCAAGGAGAAGTTAGGTGATTGACCAAATAATTCAAATGAGAAGTGGTGGCTGGATTAGGATAATTAGGAGTGAAGAAAAAAAAAATGGGTAAATTCTGGAAAAATTTTGAATATTGAGCCAATAAGATGTTCTAATAGGGGATATAGCTCAGTTGGTAGAGTGCTTGCCTGGCAAGCACAAGGCCCTGGGTTCAATCCCTAGCACTGTAAAAAAAAGTATGTTCTAATAGATTAGATATGAGATGTGAAAAAGAGAGGTCAAGGATAAGTTTAAGATTTTTAAGCCGAACAAGTAAAAGATGGAGCACTCCTAACAGACTGAGAAGGCTGTGAAGTTCAGGTTTCTAATTCAGTCAGTTCCACATTTTTGCAGCCTTCTATCAAGACCTGAAAACAACATTAGTGCTCACACATTGTTATCTCATATTTAGGATCTTTCTGCCTCAACAGCTTTAGGTCCCTGGACTGGTAAGAGACACAGAAGACAAAGGATTTGAGACATACTCAATGTTCATCATATTTCATTAAATGCACAACAAAGAAGTTACCTGTATCACATACTCAATTGTAGAAAACTGGGGCATCAATTCAGCAGGTTGATTCACCTCAGATATGCCTGCATAAGCTGGAGGAAACTGAAAAGAAAGTGAAACAATGCTTTATGAGGGCCGAAAGATATTTGTTACACCTTTTATTTTCCATTTATAAAAATGATTAATGATCATATGTTAACTCTGGGAGCACAAAATGTAAAGGATTATTAAAACACAAAAAAAATCAGTAAACTTCTAATTCTGCTTTACCTACATATCATTTCATAAGTTTAAAAAATATTTTATTCTTTAGAGTAGTTTTAGGTAATGTTAAAATTTTTTTTTAAACGTATATTTTGGTTGTAGGTGACACAATACCTTTATTTTATTTTTATGTGGTGCTGAGGTTTGAACCCAGGGCCTCACACATGGCAGGCAAGCGTACTACCACTAAGCTACAATCCCAGCCCATGTTAAAACTTTTCATGGTTTAAATTCACTCTATTGGAAGCTAAAAGTGGTAGTGCCATGCCAGTAATCCCATCTACTTGGGAGGCTGAGGCAAAAGGATCAGCCTGCACAATTTAGTGAGACTGTTTCAAACTAAAAAAGATTTTTTTTTTTAAAGGGTTGAGGATGTAGCTCAGTAGTAGAGCACCCTGGGTTCAATCGAAAAACAAACAAGCAAACAAACAAAAATCACACACTATCACAAACCATTTCTTAAGGTTTGCCCTGCAAATTAAAGGCAGAGAATTTATCTGTTTCATCTACAGACTAGAAAGAAGACTAATGCCTTTATTTAGATTTATCATTTTTGCTGTTATCAATAAAGTAATACATATTCACTATAGAAAAATTGGCAAGTACAGGAAAATATAAGAAAACAGGAGGGAAAAAACCCTCAAATCCCCTCATTTAAAAGCAGCCACTGTACTGTCATCATCTTGGCATATTTACTTTCAGATCTTTTCCTTTCCTTTGTTTTTTTTTTTTTATTTGTTTGTTTTTTCTCCCCAGGTACCCTGATGGAACCAGGGCACTTTGCCATTGGGTTATAATCCCACTCCCTTTTACTTTTTATTTTGAGACAGGGTCGCACCCAGTTGTCCAGTCTGACTTTGAACTTGTGATCCTCTTGCCTCAGTCTCTGGGATTACTGGCATGGCACTACCACTTTTACTTTCTAATAGAGTGAATTTAAACCATTAAAAGTTTTAACATTACCTAAAACTACTCTAAAGTTCTTTTTTAAACTTATGAAATGATATGTAGGTAAAGCAGAATTAGGAGTTTTAGTTACTGATTTTTTTGTGTGTTTTAAACTGTGCCAGTCTCCTCTAGACTTTCGCACTTGAGCACACCATATCTAACAATCACTTCATATACACAATTTTGGGACCTGCTTTTGCATATAACATAATGGCATAGGCATTTCCTTTTGTTTTTAAACCTCTCTGAAAACATTTTAAATTCATAGTTTGTGGGCTATTTTTCAGTCTTTAGCTGAATATTAAAGTTTAGGTGCATCTCTCCAAATTTAGCATGTGATCACTCCAGGCCAGTGACTTTAGAATGACCAAATGCAAATCCTGCTAAGGAGATGACAGCAGCCTTAAAGAGTCACAGGCCAGGAGGGAGGGAATAACTGAGCACCAGAACTCCAGCCTCAACAGGAGCCATCAAAAGATCTGGCCCTTCCTGGCCATGACTACCCATTAGCTGCAGCTCCCAGAAGGGCGGGGCTTCATCTATGTCTGCAAAACTTGAGAAGTAATCCCAGACATATTGGCCACTTTCAAGCAATCTGGAGATGTCCTGTTTACCCAACAGGCAGTCAATTCCACAGAAAAAGAGGACAAGATGACCCCAATTCCTCCAGGAAGCCACCTCTCATCTAGTACCCCACACTCATTGAGGGTTTCATTTCCTCATGGTTGAGCTGAGAGAATTACAAAAGAGTATTTTAGCCTATGACACCATCTTCCAGATCACACTTTCAGACCAAACTAGCAGGTGGAGATAAACATACTAATACCAAATAGTTATATGGCACTTAAGTGTGTCAAGCACTGTTTAAAGTTATTTACATTCATTAATTCCATTTAATTCTCACAAAAACTCCATGAAGTACACATACTACTATTATCCTAATTTTAAAGACAAGAAAACTGAGGCACAAAAGGTTAAATGACTTGTTTACAAAGGAAGTCAATGATAGGTCTGAGAGTCAAATCCAGGCAGTCTGAATATAAGAGTTCTGGCTCTTAATTAGCAAGCAACCCTGCCATAGAATTTTATAATAAATTAAACAGGCATTATTTCTGAATGTTAAGATTTGTACAAACTTCTAAATTTCTCGTGGAGTTTTTTCGTTTTTGTTGTTTTTGTTTTGTTTTGTTTTGTTTTTTTCCGCACTGCTAGGAATCAAATCCAGGTCTCATGCATGCTAAGCATCCATTTTACTATTGAGCTACATTCCCCACCCCTCATGGAGATAAATCTTGAATATAAACTGCTTATAATTTCTGAGCCTACTGTCAATCATCAACTGTACATTTGTTTTCATCACTGGACTTACTATGCACTGGATCTAGGATTAATCACAACAAATTCATGTTATTAATAGCTTAAGAGCTGTGAACTCAGTGTATGCTCTATTGGGTACAATTAACGTTCCTCAACAACTCCATTTAAATATAGTTTACATGCCATAAAATTCACCAATTTTAAGCATACAATTCAATGATTTTTTTTAGTAAATGGACTGCATAATAATCATGACATCCAGGTTTAGGACATTTTCATCATAACAATTTTTTTTTTTTTTTTAGTACCAAGGATTGAATCCAGAGGCACTTAACCACTGAGCCAAGTCCCCAGCCCTTTTAATTTTTTATTTCCAGACAATCTCACTAAGTTGTTTAGGACCTCACTAAGGTGCAAAGGCTGGCTTTGAACTTGTAATCCTCCAGCCTCAACCTCCCAAGCAACTGGGATTATAGGCAAGAGCCACTGAGCCCAGCAGACACAGTTAATTTTAAAGAGAAGTCTTGACTGGGGGTATTGCTCAGTGATAAAGCATGTGCTTATCATGTACAGGGCCCTACATTTGATCTCCATCATTCATGTTCCTATAAAAGGTCACTCTTGTCATTTATAAGCTTCTTTTAGTTTGTTAGTTTTAAGTTTTTTAAATCAAAATTCAATACTAATATTTGAATCCCAAGGTTACAAAGATCAGAAAATGAAAATTCAGTAATGTTTACCATCCAATTAGAATATACTGAAGTCAAGTGAAATAGGAACGACAGCTAGGCATGATGGTACATGCCTGTAATCCCAGCTACTGAGAAGGCTGAGGCAGGAAGACGGCAAGTTTGAGGTCAGCATGGGCAACTTTGTGAAATATGTCTCAAAATAAAAAAGGACTGGGTATGTAGCTCAGTGAAAGCATTTGCCAACATGAATGAGACCCCGAGTTCAATTCCCAGTACTACACACATACAAAAAGAACAGATCTATTTTCTTAGCATAACAGATTCATATCCTAACAGAAAACGTACAAGGAAAGAGAATTACTCTCTACAGCAAATGACAACGATTCAATATGCAAAGATTATAAATGTTCAACATTCAATATTGTGCTTAATATAAGCTTTCACCTTCAGTTCAGCACAAACTGCTGATTGCTAGCATAGATATTTGAGTTCACATAACCTTTTCAGAGTAACACACATGAAATAAAACTTATAAGATATTTTTAAAGATAATTCATACCTGATTTCTCTGGAAACAGAAATTGCAAGCCCAAAGTTTTGCTCGATAATCAACCTGGCTGTAAGAAAAATAAACATCACAACTAGGTACCATTTTTATTTGTAAGGTAGAAAGTATTCGAATGTAAATTTCAAGTTCAATAAATCACAGACTTGTGTCTCTATGTATATGCATCATAAATAACATTGTGCAAAATTTCAATGCAGTTAGAATTCTGGATATTCAGTATACAAAAAGTTTCCCTCAAACAGCTGCAATGAAGAATTCGTAAATCCTTTATTCTCTTTTCCAATTTCCTAGATAATTTTTTTGAAATTTCTTGACTCATATAAATTATGGATTAATTCCTTTTGAATATTATTACCTTAACTCAATCTTCAGGATTTTTTCTAACATCTTTATTGTTCAGCCAAGCGAAACTACAAAATTTTGATAATAAAAGCACATTTCATGCACAGGAAAAATTTCTTAGACTTGAGCCTCATTTGAGTTAATGTAGTTCCTATTCCCTTTTCTAGGTTTAGAAAATTAATAAATGATGGCTATCATTTTGAAAGCAGAGCAGAGCATTCTTAATATGTACACACTAAAAAAAAGGCAAGGAAAATAAAGTCAAAAATGTTCCCTTATATGAAAAATTTTATGACCACTTGCTTCCTATTTCAAAATTCGACTCCCGTGGTCCCATCTACTTGGAAGACTGAGATAGGAGGATATTTTGGGTTCAAGATCAGGCTGAACAACACTATAAGACTCCTCTTTCAAAAAATAAATAAATACAATAAAAATTCTTTCAAATTACACCTATACAAAAATAGATAGGTATAGATCAGTATCTTAGGCACAAAAAAATTACATTAACAATAAAATCACTAAGAGTTAAAATTTCTTCTGCCTACTACTTCTTCCAGCCATACAGCATCACCACACCAGGTAAGTATAAGAAAATAATCTAAAGTTTTAAGTTTTTGTGTGGAAAATACTTTAAAAGGTATGCCACAAAGTATACAGTTAAGCCAAAAGCAAACTGACAAGTGAAAAATAAAAAATAAATTTCAAATCCTCTCCCTTTATCACCCTCCTCTTCCCATAAGATTCCAATCTTATCTGGAGATCAGGCAAAGGAGATTTCTATGTACACTCATCACTCACAATCTCATCACCTACTACTCATCTTAAATTTGACAACTTGCCCAAATCAAATGATATTTATGAAAATCCCATAAAGATAGCAATTTATCGTATTCACCATTTTTACCAGTTTTCAAAAAAATTCATACCAAAGTGGATTGAGAACAGCTTTGCAAGTTGGCCTGCTGCAAAGCACAGGCTCATACTGCACAGGAGGCAGGTCTGGCCGTTCTTTCAAAGGAGTAAGAAGACAAGCCAGTGGAACAACCATTCTTGTGGCCTCAAGACGGCTGGAAGGCCACACATTCCAACTGAAACGCACACCGTCTCGTTCTTCATTCTGCTGAATGAACTCCAGATATGTTGCCATAGTCTAAAAGGGAACTAAAGATAAAGCTTTAGCTATATGTGAAATTCTCAGCTAAATCTCAAAAAAGAAGACAGTCATCTTACAGTGTTTCTTAAATACTTAGCTGGATACTCCTGGATAAGAGCATCTATCTTCCCTCTGACTCCAAAGTTGATTAACTCAGTTATCTTTAACTACTGCTCTTTTCTTAACACTCCTCTCTTGCACTTAAAAAAAAAAAATCAAAGTGGTAGGAGATTTAATCATTTGATCATCTCTAATCTGAGTGTAGTTGAATACTGCTACTTTAACATTTATTTTCGAAGCACTGGGAATTGAACCCAAGGTTTCATACATATTATGTAAGTATTCTTCCACTGAGCTATACCATCCCTCCAATACTACTTTAAACTTCCTTACAGATCACACATCATCTCAGACAAGCCAACTCAGCACCTTGACCAGGTTAAGTCTTGAATCCTGTTTCAGCATCAATACTGTATTAAATTTTATTTTCCAAGTAATCTTGCATTTTGTGTCCTTTCTCATCCCCCCCCCTTTGTTAAATATGGACTACAGAACTGATCTGGAGTCCAGCTTATAATGGAGACCAGGTCTGAGATAAAATATTTCTATTTGGTATTAACAAATTACAAAGGAAAGCTAGCTATTATGCCAGGTTATCATCAGGACCTCCTTCCTTACCATGGTTGCTTACAGTCATGCCTTTTATTTTTTTAACTTTTTGGTGATGATTATGTCTAGAGATTGATCAATAAAATAGCCCTTCAGACTAACCTTTTAAGATCCAGACAATCTCAATTTCATCAAGTGTTTTATATATCCTGTTCATGTTCTGGAATCGAGGGTAACACACATCTAAGTTAATGGGGTTCAAGTAAACAAGTCCCCCAAGGGAAAAAAAAAAAAAACAACAAAGAGGCAATTTTTAAAAATCTGTGATATTAAAGTGACAGCTAGGGATGACCTTATCTAGTTGTCCTGGATAACAACCAAATCCATAATTTGGGAATAATAATAATCCACTTATTTTGAGAAGTACCATATTGAAAATAATTTGGATTAAGGCAATAATACTACATGGCTAGAAAAGCAAATGAAGTATTACACGGACAACAAAAATTCTAAATGTGAGTTCTACTGAAATACCGAGACATCTACTTGTTATTTCCGCAAAAGGGAGAAGCTGAAGCATTGGTTACACAGAAGGCACTTCTGCAGCTTCCTGGAGGGAGTGGGGAAAAGAGGTAAATCAGGTGGTTGGGGAGAGCCAGTTCTAATATCACAATTCTCAGCAAGATTCATTAAGTGACCATTCCCCTCTCAAAAATGTTCTTTATAAGAAAGGTACCAATCCATTCCCTCTCAAAACTGTTCTTTATAAAAAGGTGCCAATCCCCAAGCATGGACATATTAAAACTTTCTCCTTCTGTTTACTATTACTGCCTCTTCCTCTCACTCCTCTAGATCACGGATTCTTAACCTTGGGCAAATAATTCACAGAGGATTTCAGAGAGTCCACAAACCTTCTGAAGTTGTATGCAAGACTGTGCTCACGAGAGAATGTGCATTCTTCCAAGGAAATTAGGTTCACGTTCTGTACCAAATTCTCAAAGGATAAGAGTGTGTGAAAAGGTCAAATAACTGAATGAATGAACACAAGTGAATGAATGAAAAGCCTAGGAAGATACTTTAGAAGCAGCCACCCAAAAATCTGAACGACCTCATCTTGCCAAGCCGTAACTTTTCAGGGCACCTTGGCCATCTGCAGACAAGATAAAGTTAAATCCTTGAGAGGAGTCTTAAGACCTAGGTTCTAGTTCCAACTCTGTCACAAACCAAACCGCTTAAGTTTCTCAGTTATAAAAACAGGAGCTGGATCCTTCCTGCAGGGCGCAACCAACAATTCTGAGGACCAAGGAATCAGAAGCCGGTACTCGGGCGTCCCGGCATGGCGCGGGACCCGTCACTTTCAGCAAACTCCTGGGTCATCGATTCGTTCCGGTTCCCCTGCCTGCCAGAAAAGGCCTCATCCCAGAAGCAGTCCACCTCCACCTCGATCTGGCATGTCTGCCTCCGTCCTAGGCTCTCTACCGTTTTACGCATCTCACTCACCTGGCCGGAGCCGATCGCTGGGCCAGTGTCGTCCGCGCCCACAGCTGGAAGACCTATGCTCCGGCTCCCACCGCCAAGTCCAGCTCAGCTCTCACCAGATTGGTCGGCACTCTGTCACGTCATCCCGCAGCGCCGAGAGCTAGCCAATCAGAGAGCGTTTATTCGGCCGACTGGAGGAAGCGAGATTTTCAGACAATTTTCACCGCCACCTAGGAATGGGGCAAGCCAGCCCTGCTTCGCACTTCAAGACCATAGATCCTCAGAACACTCTTCCCCAAGATTGCGCCGAAGGGTTTCTGCTTCAGAAACCGCAGGCACCTGCCGGACCGTTCCCTAGACAACAGCCAGTCTTCCTCAAGGGACCGCCCTGACGCAACATGACGTACGCTTGTCTCTATGGGAAATCCGCCTCTTTGCCTTAGTTACCGGGAAGCGAGAACCGTGACGTGGGGTCCCGGAAGTAGGAGCCGTGCAGCGGGAGGAACCCGGGGCTGTCGGGAAGGAGGCGTCAGCGCACGGGAAGGGACCGGGTGGAGGGAACTTGGAGCTGCCAGCTGGAAGGACGCTTGCGCACTCGTGCGCCCTGGGAGCTGGTCTAGTTAGGGTCCTTTTTAAGTACGACAGGTGTTGGAATGGCTTTGCGCTCTTAGCGGAGACCAGCACTATCTGACAGTCCCTCTTTGCACTACCAACCCTGTGATGAATTGAGAACTGTTATATTCAAGCATTTTATGAGACTAACAAAGTTCATGTTTACATGGGACACAGCTTTCTACAGCCACCACGACCATTTTATACTTTCTTACAAATGGCACGTTCATTAATCTTAATAAGATAAAATCTTCTTGTACCATATTTTAAAACCCTAAGAAGTAAAAGTATATAAGCCTAAAATGCTAAACCATGTCTAAGCATTCAAGAAGTATGCATTATTATTAGCTCAATGTTAGAGCAATATTTTAAATTACCTACAGATAATAGAATTGTACTATGAAGCAATTACGGTAATATAAACCGTTTGTCAGAATAATAATTTTGTTGAACAAATTTACATTTCTCATGATCTTAAACATTATTCAATGTTAATGTTAGCTTATTTGATTAGTAAACTTGTATCCCCTTAGGAAATTGAAAGTGGTTATTCTCTTTGTCAGGAATCAAACACAAGTAAAAGAAAATGTGCACATGTATTTTACTTAATGCTGAGAAAAGATATAACTGGTTTGATTTGGTTTTAAGGTCCTGAGGATTGAACCCAGGGACACACACATGCTAGACAACCACTGAACTACATTCCCAGCCCTTTTCAAATTTTTTTTCTTTTTTTTCTTTTTTAAATCTTTTTTATCTTTTTGGTAATGAATATTGAACCCAGAGATACTCAACCACTGAGCCACATGCACAGCCATTGCTTGTATTTTATTTAGAGACAGGGTCTCACTGAGTTACTTAGGGCCTTGGTAAATTGCTGAGGCTGACTTTGAACCCGCCATCCTCCTGCCTCAGCCTCTTGAGCAGCTGGGATTACAGGCCTGCCCCAGGTTTCCAGCACCCTTTTTAAATTTTATTTTGAGACAGTGTGTAGTGAAATTGCCCAGGCTGGCCTCTAACTCGATAACTTCTGAGATTATAGGCCTGTGCTACCACATTGGGGTAATAGCTGTTTTGTTTTGTTTTTAAACCAAAAATTTAAGTACCATTATTTGTCAAAGACTTCCCTTAATTATTTGAACCTGGATTCTTTCTGTATTAGCAATTACCTACCTTCCTTCCTTCTTTCCTCCCTTCCTTCCTTCCTTCCTCCCTTCCTTCCTTCCTTCCTCCCTCCCTCCCTCCCTCCCTCCCTCCCTCCCTCCCTCTGTACAAGGGATTAATTGAACCTAGGTGAGTCTAGCGATCAGTCTATTGCTGAGTCTAGCGATCCTCCTGCCTCAGCTTCCCAAGTCACTGGGATTACATGTGTACACTACCACCTCAGGCTTGAGCTGGCAATTTCACAAGAAGAATTTTTTTTTTGTAATAGCACATAAAAAGCATTTGAAATGTTATTTATTTTCTGAAGATGTTAGGAATATTTTATTTATATGTGTATTTATTTCCACAAAATAGTCATAACAGAGGTCCTTTAAGTGGAGAGATCTAACAGTCTAACTTGACTCTACAACACAAAATTTGTACTCCTATAATTAGAGGTGAAAGCCTTTCTTGATTATAGCCATGAAGACACATAAACATAGAGAGCACAAAACTTTGGTTCTACAACTTTGGCCACAAGTCAAAAATAAACAGAAACATAAATTTAGTGGACCAGATAACAAAGAGCTGTTCTTCCAAGTTGGCAAGTAAATCTTAATTGAATTCACAAACTGATAAAGACCCACCCCCAAAGAAATCTACTAACAATCCAGATTCTCTGTCATTTCTTATCCAAGAGAGAGTAGATCTCTAAAACTATCAATTCACTTACAGAGATTAGCCACTGGACAGAATATAAAAACTAAATTACTAATCATTATTGCTGCCAACAGGGAAAAATTTATTATTCATGCATGAATCAGAAAGAAAACCTGAAAACCAGTAGAGAGGATAAAGAAAGCTACAAAAACAGTCCGCAACATGGTATTGTACTATTGGAGTACTATTGCCACTGGGCATTCACTCTAAGAGGCAAGAAAAATGCCTCCATGGCCCCAAGCAGCCCAAGAGGTGTTTTTCAGTAATGTAAATGCCTGGTTCTGACTGGTGAATCCATTGGGATGTTGATGAAACCTCCAAAATGTTAAGGAAAGTGTTTCAGGCCAAGCGAGGTGGTGCACACTTATAATCCCATTAGCCCAGGAGACTGAGGCAGGGGAATTACAAATTCAAGACCAGCACCCACAACTGAGATTGTGTCTCAAAATTTAAATAAATAAAGAGAGCTAGGGATATAGCTCAGTGGGAAAACACACTGTGTTCAATCCCCAAGACTGCCAAAAAATCATAAAAATGTTCTTTTAGTTTTAAAACCAAAATTATTTCTCCTGCATTAATAAGAAGCTCAGAAAATGCTTATACAAGAGATAAAAAGTAGAAAAGAAAACAAGGTGGATTTATGTGTAATTACATAATCCCTGCAATCATTGTTGGCATAAACAATCTGAGAAAGGTGAGAGTTAATGCCATTGCTTTTTCTCTCTCCTTCTAGAAGGAAGAACTAACTAAATCTTAAGGAAGATCATTTTACAGCTTACAGTTCCTGTTAAGGGAATGTCATTGTTTACTGAACAACAACAGCAACAACAAAAAACACTAAGCAAATCCTTGGGTATAGGAATGCCTCTGCTTGTTTTATTTTTTAAAACTTCAAAGCTGTATTGGGCTGAGTTTGTGGCTCAGGGGTAGAAGCACTTGTCTGGCATGTGTGAGGTACTGGGTTTGATCCTCAGCACCACCTAAAAATGAATAAATAAAGGTATTATGTCCACCTACAACTAAAAAAAAAATTTTTTTTTTTGGTACTTGGGATTGAACCCAGGGGCACTCCACCACTGAGCTACATCCCCAGCCCTATTTTGTACTTTAGAGACAGGGTCTCACTGAGTTGCTTAGGGCCTCGCTCAGTTGCTGAGGCTAGCTTTGAACTTGCGATCCTCCTGCCTCAGCCTCCCAAACCGCTGGGATTACAGGCATGTGCCACTGCGCCTGGCTAAAAAAAATTTTAAATAAATAAAGCTGTATTAATGCATAAATGATGTACAATAAGCTAGTTTTTTTTTTTTTTTTTGGACTGGGTTTGAACCCAGAGACACTTAACACTAAAGTGCATCCTCAACCCTTTTTATTTTGAGACAGGGTCTAGGTTGCTGAGGCTGGCCTTGACATGCAATCCTTTTCCCTCAGTCTTCAGCAAAGGCTCTCAATCTCACATTGAGATTATTGGTGTGAGCCACCCTGCACAGCCTGAGATGCACATATTTCAAATGTGTAGTTTGGTAAGTTTTAACACCTATCTACACAGTTGAGATAATAATGACTATAGATATCATCCCCAAAAGTTCGCTCATGTCACTTATACTTGCACAATTTTATTTAAAGGAATCAAATGGCATGTATTTTTTTTTTTGGTCTTGCATCTCACTCAACATAATTATTTTGAGATTCATCTGTGGTATTGTGTGTATCAGTACTTCATTCCACCCTAAGCACGTAAGTTTACAATCAGTTCAATAACACTGATCTGTGATGTTATATATATTTCGGGTTTTATCCATTTTTCCTTGTTCATAACTTTCATAGCCCTTGTTCTTTCTTTCTTTCTTTTTTTTTTTTTTTTTTTTTTTTTT